>JAMFRD010000116.1:0-56466 GCA_025502685.1 Pascua sp. PH4015B
CCGTCATCTTGGTTTGTCGATGGATATCTATCGATATCGTACCTGTATGTGTCGTACGATATCTTGGTCGTTACACCCGGACATTCCCCTTCTGCCCCCTCCCGACCTGGAACCAGCCTCACCCATTGGTCGACGTCACCAGCAATCGCGTGAAGGGATCATTCGGGGCCGTCCGGTTGCTCCCCCTGGAGTCCCTGGTCGTCCGGAGGTCATTCGCCCCAAGGATCCAGGACGAGCAGGATATGCGCAGAGAGTCGCGGATCGCCCGGATCCCGATGCCCACCTTCGGCCACCAGGCGCCATCAACAGGGGTAATGATTGCTACGTGCTGTCCCTTTTCCAGCTCCTGGCCATGCTTCCCCAGTTTGTCCTGGGTATCCGCAAGTGCATTGCCAAGTTGCCCAACGACCTCGTCTTCCGAAGTATCGGCGTCTTCCTCGCAGCTCTGGACAAGAAGGAGGTCAGAGAACATGGCTATCTGGTGGACGCTTTGATGAGTTAGTTTGACTTCTGGGAAGCTTGGATATGCTGACAGTCTAGATGCAAAGCTCAACCAAAGTCTGCCATTGAGCAACGATAACCGTGTCCTCCCTATTCCGATCGTCAATGGCGTTGCCCTCACAGGACAAGGTGATCCGAATGAGCTCTATGCACGGCTCCTCACCTACGTCCAGAGCGTGCTCTCTCCGCAGGCCCATGGAGACTTCTCACCCTTCCTGGACTTGTCCTTCGTCCACTACAGGGGTGGCCCGTTAGTAAATGCCGAAACGCCACATTCGCGCATTCGACGCTGCCGAGACATCCATACCATGCAACTGCGATAATGCACCATAAATCCAATTCTCAAGATAGCGAGCTGAAACTTTGCATGTTTGTCGGAGTGGTGTGATGCATGATTGTGCGTATTTTTAATAATTTCTACTTAGTATGGAATCGCCCATCCCTTGGCATCAATGCAAGCCTGGAGACGCCTGGACATGCTGTCCATGAGTTTGTCAAAGAACTCCTGAGGAATCTCTTCCCAAATGCGCTGGGCATTCTCCCAAAGCTCGTCGAGGGTGCGGTGGCGAGGCTCGACCATGTCCAGGCGGCGTTTGAGCTCCTTCCAAGCATGCTCAATGGGGTTGAGACATGGGGAAGAAGCAGGGTGGGGAAGGTGGGAGAAATGGTACCTCTGGGCTTGCTTGCGAGTATACTCGGCGTTGTGACAGCCAGAGTTGTCCTCAAGAAGCACGGGAGACTTCCCAGCATGCCGGAGACGCCGAATGGTCGGTCCAAGGACGGGGTGGAGCACCTGAGCACTGTAGATGGCTGCAGTGACACCCCCCCTCTTGCCTGTAGACTCAGACTGGTCTATGCGCACAAGAGGGGAGCGCCCTCCATGCCAAATCGCGCCCCAAGCCTGGAAACCAAGCTGTTTCTTGAAGGCATGCATCGTGTTCTCGGGCAGGAGGCGCTCAGAGGGCGCGCAGGTGATCCAGGGATGGTAGAAGTGACCCAGATGGAGATGGGTCTCATCATGGGCCACTGCGCGCCTGAAATCGAACTCGAGGTAGTCCTGGGCGTATTGGAGTCGCTCTGCAGCCCTTTCAGGCGTGAGAGAGGGCTTAGCGAGCCGCTTGTATCGTTTGAGGCCGTGTTCTTCCATTATGGCGCGCACAATGTGATGAGAGGCATTGATATCCATCTCCTTCAGCACTGTGGCAACAGCTCGAGGCCCCAGCGTCTTGTTGGCCTTGATTTCGTGTCGAATTCGGCGCCTGGTACGGTCTGAGTGCTTGAAAGGTCGACCTGAACGCTTCAGGTTGTCGAGGGAGCCGCCTGCAGGATTGTTCGAATTTTTGTTGAATTTTGCAAGCTGGTACGCAACAGTCTTGGGGTCGCAGCCAAAGTGGCGGGCTACTGAGGCCTTTGACTGTGTTTGGGCCATGACAGCCATAACAGTTCGCTCCTGGGTCGTGTACTCACGTACTTTGGGCATCTTGAGGTGGCTGAACATTTTCCAGCCTTCAGATCGTGCATATCTATCATATTGGAGGAGATCTGTGCGCTCGAAGCGGCTCTCCGTTTGCCCGATATTCGATAATAACGCGCACGGCCCCCCCGCGGGATTTACTAACCGGCCACACCTGTACGTGGAGAAATACAAGTGTTCATGCGGATGGACAGACGACGATCCCTCTATCCCGGACCCACCGGCACCACCGACTTTGATCTCGGACCATGCCATCCTCATCCATGCTGTTCCCGGGCGTTCTGTTGAGGACATGATCGAGACCGCATGGGACCGTCCGTTGAAGAAAGGCTGTCTCAGGTGCGCCAGTGTCACTGAGCAACACGGCGTAATGCGCTTTGAGTGCCCAGAGTATGCCTGGTTCCATGTCGTTTGGAACGTGGCATCTGTCCAACAGGATGGCAGCACGCTCTCTACCTCCCAATTCGACGTTCCACTGGTGTTCGAGGAGCACACAATGGGCGGGAAGTGGAAGTTTGTTGGTGCCATTTGTCGCATCGGTATGGTGTCCCAGTTCGGACACTTCGTCAATGTAGTCGACAAAGCCCGGTCGCCTCCGGACATGTGGGTCATCAATGACCAGTGGGTCTCGCGGGCAACTTCGACCATGGACGTATTCCGTGAGGCTTGCATACCATACGTGCTCTTGTACAAACGGACAGGCGGTGAGTCCTATGTGCCTGAAGGAGAGGCTTGTTGCTGATGATCCAGGTCTGCCTACAATGCGAGGGCCTGTTGCAACCACTGCCCCTGTCTCTCTCAGCCTTCTCGCCCGCCCTTCATCGAGGTCAACAGATGGACAAAAGGTCATTGATGATGCCGTACGCCGGATCCGAGAGCGCCAGCTCCCACCTGGGGTCTCACTGGTCGTGCAGGCATCTGAGCCTCTGGACGATGCCTTCAAAGTCTGGGCCTGGGCTGAGCGTGAGGCAGCGGAGGCCAAGGACAAGGCTGGTAGGCGGACCCTGCAAAAGGCGCTCCTCTCGCAGTTGCCAGCCATGGCAGCCAGGCTCCTTAACGACAAACAATGGCTCTCCGTCGCTGAGATCGGAGAGATCTGCGACATGCTCCATTCGTCTTTGGACCCGAGCCGTAACATCCTCTTCTCCCGCAACCTCCTCTCTTCCTTGGACCAAACCAATAAGCTCCAATTGAGGCATTGGATCTCGAGTTGGGGTGCATACTCCAAGATGCCTTTCCTCGGAAGCAGCGTTAAGTGGCGGGATCAGACGACGGTTCTCCCCTATTCGACGTCCTACAACGTGCATTTTGCTGTCGCGGTCATCTACGGACGTGAGAAAGTCATTGCTTTCTATGATGGTTTGAGTGGCCAGTTTGACAAGAAGGTTCTGCAGGAAGTGAGTGAATTGGAATCCTCCTGTCCATCAAGGTTAACCACAAGACATTTGTTTCCATGCTCGAGGAGAGGATGGCCAAGGAAGTGTCGGCAAAAAAAGAGAAGGTCGACGACAGTGCAAACCAGGGCTGGGTTTTCCTACCCTCGGACGACGTGAGCACAGGTTCAGATCGTTGAAGACCTCAACCACTGGATGAAGAGGACTGACTAACTCTCAGTATACCCGCCACAAGCTGGGGTGGTTCGATCAGGCTGACTCTTACTCCTGCGGACCACTCGCAGTAGTTGCATCCTGTGCAGCCTTGCAAGGCCTGTCCCCTTCCGCCGATCAGCACACCACTGATACCAAAGTAAGCGATTCGGGCAACAGCGGACGGGCAATAAGGCATGCTGTTCTTCTGGCAGCCATCTGCCTCACATTCCGCAGGGCTGGTGTACCCTTTGACGAGAATGCCCCATTATTTGTTGCACTGTCCGAACATGACCGGGGGATGATCCTCAGGACAAAGATAGCGACCGGAGATCCATAGAGCATGTGATAGAATACAATGAGTGCATGGTATGGTATTCCGATATCAGACGCTGTACATGTTATATGGATATGGACTGAGCGAGATATACAAAGGCCGCTACGGGATAACTTGAGGTGCACTACCACTGGCCATGTCCTTGGCCTGTCCGGACGCATCCCCACCGGTCCCCGCCATGTCCTTGGCCTGTCCGGACGCATCCCCACCGCTCCCGGCAATGTCCTTGGCCTGTCCGGATACATCCCCACCGCTCCCGGCAATGTCCTTGGTCTGTCCGGATACATCTGCAGATTGCTGGGGTGCTGGTTGACCTGTAGACGGAGTAGGTTGCACTGGTGCAGTTGTGATGGGCGCTGTGACGGGGGGATCCGTGGCTGCGGCTGGTCAGTAAGCCATGCATTCGAGCTTCAAGAAAAGAGGCCAACTCACCCTGCGCTGCCGGGATGGCAGCTTCATCACCCTTCTCCTTCTTGAGCTCCTCAATGACAGCCCTTAGGTTGCCAATCTCAGTATCCTTCTCTGCGCAGTCGGCGACAGTCTTCCGAAGGTGGAAGATTGCCTCCTCACTGTGGGTCTCCATCACCTCAAGCTTACGCTTGAGACTGTCACGGTCTCGGATAACGTCTTGCCAAGCACTGTCTGCGACCTCGAGTTTCTGCTTGATCGTGGAGAGCTCCGACTCAAGATCCGAGTTCGCTTTTGTCAGGTCGTCGATATTCTTGACGTTCTTGACCTGCTCGCTCTCGAGATACCGGACGGTGTTTTGTGACCTGGTGTAGAGCGCGTGTAACGAAGCGGCCTCTGTCTGTGCGATGCCAACCTCGTGCATAGCCCTGCTGACCTGGCTTTGCAGTTCATTGGCATGCGTCCGCAGCGTTTCCATGTTAGAAACCGCCAAGTCGACACCCTTGTTGAACGACTCCTGGAAGCTGAGCAGGACGTCGGATGTCTCCTCAACCCCAGTCTTGATCTTGTCCCCGACAGCCTTGGAAGCATCCAGGAGCTCCTGAAGAGGGGTAGACTTGGTAGGGGTGAGTTTGCCAGGCGAAGGGAGTGTTTGCACGTGAACGGTGGTGTCCGGTTTCGCGCTCGAGGCCATTTCCTCGCCTGTCTTCTCCTTGAGGCTGAGCTGCGACAGGAATTGGGTGGCAGTCGATGCCGAGAAGTCACGAGGCCGGGCGTGGATGTCGAGGCTGTCGAGGAAGTTCCGCGCATTGTCTTTACCCAGCTTCGCATACTTTGACTGGGCAATAACGTCGTCGTCATCATCGTGCTTGCGTTTCGGAGGCTGTGTATGCCATTGGGATAAGGTGGTCGCGTCCGGAAGCGCGGTTTGGAAGTGGGACGCAAACATGGCGGACGCATGGGCTGCAAGGGTGTCATCTCCGAGAAGGTTGTCGTCGGCGGGCGCGGCCTCATCCTTGTCCTTCTCCTTCTCCTTTCCCTCGTCGGCCGTCTCTTTGCCTTCTTCTGGCCCCGTGCGTGCGGACGGCATGCGATCATCCTTCTTCTCATCCTCCTTGACCGCTGCCAGAACTGGTGGCATACGGGCGCCAGCTGGTACGGGGTCGACCGGATCCGCAGCGACGGGGACGGGACCCGGGACGGGGACGGGGACGGGGACGGGGACAGGGACGGGGTCGACCGGAAGGGCAGGGACAGGGTCAACGGGGTCGGCAGGATCAGGGATGGGGTCAACATCCATAGGATCACCATGCCCAGGGGAGGCAGGTGGCTGAGAAGGGGCACCCTGCGAGCGAGTGCTGCGACGTGGTGCTGCTCCGGCGCCTCCACCGACAGAGGGATGCTGCTCAGTGTCGTGGGTGGTCGGCTGTGGTACCGGCGGGACATAGCATGGAATGGCTTGGGCACCGGAGATGACGTCCACCATCTTGTATGTTGTACGCAGGTCGCACACACTCCCAATGCTATAGCAGTAGTAGCAGGCATTCATGCCGCCGTCCATTGATGACCACCGGATGACAAGGGTCGGGAACTTGTGCTGTAGGGAGTTGGAGCAGGTGATGTTGGGATGACTAAGGATGTTAGCCTGGAGACGCAACACAGAGACGACGCAACACAAGGACGCACTGGTAGATGAAAGGAGGGATTAACTTCGCAGTGTAATGACAGCGTTTTTCATGACAAAGCAACTTGGCACCACGGAGCATCTTCATTTCGTCCGCGGTCGAGGGGACCCATCGCTGGAGACCGAGAGCTCGAGCAGCAGCAGGGTAGACATGGTTCTGCGCGTGGTCGACGGGCTGGAACTTGAGGCCGGACGTCTTCTCAATCTCCGCGGCAAGTCCACCATCCTTCCAGATGGGGTCACTGGCACGTTCGGTGGTGTTCCAGGCAGTGTAGTTGGGAGCTGGGACAAATGGTTGCTGAGATGCTGGCGGCATGGTGCAGGAGTGAGACAAAGGATGGGAGGATGGAAGTGAGTATAAGAGAGAAGTCAGAGGCAACGGTGTTCGAGTTGTACGACAAGGCCACGCCATCGTGTGCATCCCAAAGGAGTCAAGCAGCTTCTGCGGGGCGTGGAGAGGGCGTGTACACGTTGCCAAGGTGTGTGTACCTGATCAGCTTGTCCGTCAAGTGCTTGGATCACTTGAATGCTCACCGGATTCATACACAATACTGCATGCATTGCAATGGTTGACACTGTGAAGTTTGAAGGCTCATGCATCAGTTTTGAAGGAGATATCGTCGTCCGAATAGATGTGAGAGATGTGAGTACGAATGTGAGGGATTTCGACCACATATGCAAGATTTCTAGCAGTTGTGTGGGGAAAAAAAACCCATGTGTGGGATTAATTCCTGAATGTGCGGGAAAAAATACTTTTGCGTCAAAACTCCCCCCAGAAGTTAGTCCGTGCGTTAATCACAAGCCGACCACACTACATCCTCCCTCCACGCACTCCCCTTCACCAAGATCAGTGAACAAGGCCGGACAACGCCACCATCCTCACACGGCGCAACACTCGACTCACCCCGCTCGCCATGACACTAAACTGTAATGCATAATCGTATTTAATCACACGGAACCGCTCTAGTATTATACCTGCACGCAGCCTGCGTGGAGGGTATGCTGACGGCCCCGCGTCCGGCGGCCACATTGTCATAATAGGAAAAGGGAAAAGGGGGTAGTAGTCGTGTCAAAGTGTCCACAGGGGTATCACAATACTGCAGCGTTAGTAATGTCCCTCACAACCTTGTCCTAGTCTAACTCACCATAAGTAGCTGGAACCACGCCCTCGTGGCCCGTGGCGGGATCGCGGGCGTACCACCACTCGTCGCTCTGTTCGTCGTCGAGGATGATGATGCGCTGGCCTGCGCGCATCGCCAGCTCGCCCGTCTGCAGCTCGGGCCCCACAAAGTCGTACCGCATCACCGTCTCGCGTCCCTCCTCGCTGCCCTCGTCGGATGCGTTGGGTTCCCCGGCCGTGCCCTCGGTGAGCTCCATCGCGTCGTGGTAGTGGCTCTCGGCCGACTCGTTGCCCGAGCGGTCCTTGTACATTGCTCCGACGCCCGCGGCGCCCGCACCCACACCCGCGCCGGCGGCCCCGGGGACGAGCGAGTGCTGGAGCGCAGTCTGCATCGAGTTGAACAGGAGCTCGTCGGTCGACGAGACCGAGCCATCGGTCGGCTCCTTGGCGTACATCTCCCGCCGCGGCTCCGAGCGGCGGTGGACCCGGCGCGCACAGCACGCAATGAGGAGGCCGATTAAGATCAGGAGCAGGATGAGGGCGGTCGCGATCGCCATGGCGACGAGAACCACAAGCCCGCGCGCGAGGTAGCGTTGGAGGTTGAAGTTGATCGACGGGTTGGACCAGAAGAGCGAAGACGCCGCGCCAAGCGCACCCGTCGCCGTCGAGCCGACAAGGTACGGGTGCCACTGTGCGCCGTCGTAGAGCGCAGACGAGACGTTGCCCTGCTGCGCGAGGAAGACCTCACCCGAGGCCATGAGCATGCGGTTGTTGTCAATCGACCCTTGAGCCTCGTGCTCGGTTTTGAGCGGCACAAACGCCAGGTTCTGGATGACAGTTCCGTCCTCGAGGCTGTTCGAGTTCTCCTCGTGCCAGCTCGAGCCGTCAAAGCGCATAAAGTATAACTTGGAGTCCGAGGTCCCATACCCAGTCGCAAAGATGTTGGACGTGTCCTGGTCGTTCATAGCAATGGACATGACCGGGCCAGGGAGCGCAGGAAGCGCACGCCACGTGCTGTTGCCAAAGTAGTACACGGCAGCAAAGACATTCTCGCCACCGAGCACAAATGAGCCTCCGGCAACGAGCGTGTCGTAGTTGTGGCCGCCCAAGTCGATCGACCGAACCTCGCCTCCCGTGGGACCAGAGCCTCCCGGCGCGTTCCACTGATTGCCGTTCCAGAGACACACAGCCGGGCAGCTGAAAGAGCCCATGGTGACAAAGTTGCCTGCGGCAACGACAGTGTCGGTCTTGAGGCGCGTTCGGATCGCGTTGACGTTGACTTCGGTGCCGCTCGCCGCGGTCGCAGTGGCCATGCCCTGGGGCACCCACACATTGTCCTTGAGGTTGAACTTGACGATGCCAGTGCCGACGTCCTCGACGGCGACGTTGGAGCCACCAATGAAGAGCATGTCGTCGACCACGTTGAGCGCGCGAACCACGCCAGTGACACCAGGCGAGGGACCGGTCATGCCGCCGTCGGACGAATGGAAGGCAACACCAGAAATGCCGTTTTGCGTAAAGTTGCCGCCAAGGATGGTCAGCGACGGCTTGCCCTTTGCTGAAGAATTAGTCCAGAAGGCGCCCGCGAGGGTTGCAGGTGCAACCGCAGGTGGCTGGACAATCTGGACAGCGTCGGCGCGAGCGGAAATGGAGCTACGCGAGCTCCGCGAACTCCAGAACCACCGCGTAGTAATCGAGCTGTTGGACGTGTCTGTGCTCTGCGCAGAGCCGATGTTGGAGAACGAAACACCGCCCAGGGTCTCGATGCTAGCTGTGCCGTCCTTGTTCATGACGAGACCGGCAACACCGCTGACAGAGTTGAGCGACATGCCATAGATGCGACCGCCAAGGAATGTCGACGAGCCAGACGACGCGGCTGCAGCACCAGTGCCGTAGATGACGCCCTTCGGCATCCACTCGGACGACGATGTGTTGTACACGGCGTAGCCGCCAGTAGCGGCAAAGGAGCCATTGGCCGCAATGACGTTGCTAAAGTTACCAACAATCGCAACGCCTTGGGTGAGCGGCACAATGTCGGTAACGGGGCCATCGACACCGCCTCCAAGAGCCGACCAAGACTTTGCGCTGGGGTCGTACTGGGCAACCCGGTTAAGGATTGTGTTACCAGTCTGAGTGCCGGTAAACATGCCACCGAAGAAGACCTTGCCATCGACAACGGCAGCGGCGTGCACGGCGCCGTTGAGGCCCTGGTTGGCGAGTGGCGTGGCAACACCAGCATCTGCCTCAACGGCTAGGACGTTGGCGTAGCTATTGGGTCCCGTAAACTTGCCGGCGACGAAAACCGTGTTGTTGGTGGAAGTGACAGCGCCAATCTCCCAGTTCTTGTCAGACGACGCGTTGAGCGCCGTCTGGAGCGTGAAACCTAATTGGGTGAGTCCGGTCTCGGTGTTGTTCGGAAGCACAGAGCTCGCAGCGTTGATGCCGCTTGTCGAACGCGTCCACTCGTAGATACCGAACGCGGTGCGTGCAGCAGATGGTGTCGGTGTAGCCGAAGCAGACGTCGACGTCGACGTGCTTGTTGTGGAGCTGGCAGTGGTACCACCTGTGGTGGAACCGGTCGTGCCGCCGGTAGTCGAAGCCGTTGTGCCGCCCGTTGTGCCGCCCGTTGTTGCGCCAGAGGTTGCAGTGGTGCCCCCAGTTGTGGTTGAACCTTCAGGCGGTGGCGTACCCCATGGCGACTGAGTGCCGTCGCTCAAACCGGTGAGGACCATCTGCACGCCGCTCGCAACAACCACGTAGTCGCTGCTGCTCGTCGTCTCAGGGTTGCCGGGAAGCTGAATGTTAATGGTCGGCGCCCAGTCGTTGGTCGTCGCGTCCACGAGGCCAGCGTAGATTAAGACCCAAGTGTCATCCTGGACCCTCTGGTCGACAGCAATCGTGTACGGCAGTCCGCCCTGTTGGGGGAACATGGCAACGTTGACCACCGTGCGGCTGTTGCAGTCACCAAGATTGGCGCAGCCCGGGATGACGAGGTAGACTTCGTAAAAGCCTGATGACCCGACGTAGGGGTAAAGAACAAGGCTCGTGTCCGTCGGGTTGTTGGATGGCACAGTCGCGGCCATGTACCCAATCTCCGTGCCCGGAATAGTCGAGGGTCCAGTCTGGCTTTCCCACGAGCCGACAGTCTCCACCGAGTTGTTTGACGAGCCGCAGATGCCCTGGTTGTCAGACTCGACAGCCGACGTGTAGGCGCCGTTGGACAAAAGCTGGACATAGTCGAGACCAGAACCGCCGCCATCCCATTCGTCGAGGATTACTTGCAAGCCGGTCATGTTACGCGCGCCGTCCGTAAAGAGGAAGTCTTGGGCGTGAATGTTGGCATCAGTCGAGAGCGGGCACTTGTTGCTGCATGTTGCGGTCTTGTTTGTCGACGGATCGGTGTAAGTGAGAGTCAGGACCGAGTTGTCGGGCAATGACGTGACATGGAACGCCTTCGTTGCCCGGCCCTCGACATGTGTGTTGGCGATGCGCGCACCGACACCCGTTAAAAACGCGTGACCTAGAATCTCCACGGTCGCGACGCTGCTGTCACGAGCCAGCCATGACCCCGAACCGGGGCAGACCAGCACGTTCGCATCGTTGTACTCTCCTTGGCCGGTAGCTGGAGCAGCGTTGATGCTTAGTCCGCCGTACTGCGAGACGGCCGCTGGAATGGTGAAGGGCGTGTAGTAGCCCGATGTGCCTGTTGTGATCGTGTTTGGAGGTGCGATGGAGACAGAGGCCAACGAGATGAATGCCGAGGCGTTCCGGCTGTCGTTGAATTGGGTGGTGAACTGACCACCGAAGTAGAGGCTTTTACCCCCTTCGCTGGCCTCAATCGACTCGACCAGGCCATTCAGTCCCCCAAAGGGTACGTCTGACCAGTCTTTTGACTGCGTTGACCACCGGGCGACATTTCCTCCACTCCCACTGGGCGCGTTGAAAAGACCTCCCGCCCAGACCTCTTCGTTGCTGTCGTCGCAGAATAGCGTGCTCACGGGCCCCGACAGTCCTGTTGTGAGGGCGGAGAATTGTTGTGTTGACAACGAGTAGGCGGCAATGTTTGACGACGAGGCGGATCCTAGTGATGAAAACGAACCACCGACGTACAATGTTCCGTTCGAGCCCGAACTGGAACCGATCTCAGACTGCGACCAGCACAGAGCGCGAATCTCGCCGCCTGCGTTTGTCGCACCGAGGACAGTGGTTGATCCGTCGTCGTTTCGCATGATCAGTGTATCTCCGTCACTCGAGTACGTGACGCGAGTCGTGTTGCCGCCTGATGATGACGAGCTGGCAAATGGTGAATCTGTCGAGAACCAGTCGAGACCGGAGAAGGCGCCGCCAAGGGCAACGTTTCCCATCTTCGAGTAGTCGACACTGGGTAGCCCAGACGGTGCGCTGGACTGCGCGAGTGCGGTGGGGCTGAGGGCTGCCGCAATGGCAAATGCCCCCAGACGCCGTATTGGTGGATTACGCGCCATGGTCGAGGAGGGGGGATCCGAGTGGGCGGTGATGGTGAGGGGAGGGTGGGGGAGGAGGGGGTCGCGGGGGAAGGGTGACGGATGGCGAGCAAGAGGCAGCCACTGTCCAGATTTGATTGCCCCTGTCGTTTAAAGATGTGAAAAGGTATAACGAGTGTATCGAGTTGGAGGGCAAGAATGAAAGCCGAAAGCGAGGACCTTATGGATTGATGTTGAAGTTGAGCACAGAGGGTCGCGGCATGAATGGTGGCTGGTGCGTGGGACCGCAAGCGGCTGGTCGAGGCGGTGGGTGAGTGAGTGAGGTGACCTGGGTGGCGATGAAACGCGACCACTCGGGGGGAACAGATCTGTACTACGCAGCAAGGACAAGGACCAAGTTCAAGTGTCCAGATGCCAGATGTCGAGCGCGGTCTGGGTGGGATCGGAGCTGGCAACGAGCTAGGACACAAAGAGGGGGACCGTGTACGCGTACCGCCCCCTGGTCACCGTTCCCTGGTGGCGTTTGTTGACTGGCGCTCGGCGCGCGCAAGCAGTCTCCCAGTGTCCTACGGCGCGGAGGTCGAGGATCGAGGTCGAGGGTCGAGGTGGCGAGGTTTGTTGGTGTATGTGTCGATGGGTGATGAGGAGAGGTTTTAGTTTGCAAGGTTCAGTTTGTGTGTGTGTGTATGGGAGGAAGACGGGTTTGGCAACGGGCAATGGCTGTACGGCACCATCCTGGCTGGCTGGGCTGGGTATGTGTTGACTTGGCTCTGGCTGCACTAAGCAGGCTGCAGGCTGGTAGTCCCCCTTTGGCTCTGGTGCCGTGGCCAACTTGCTGGGGGGTCTTGGGGCTTCCCTTGCCCTTGTGGACCCATTTCATGCCGTTTATGCCGTGATTAACATTTTCCGATTAACTAACCTCCGTTAGTCGTAATCCCCTTCCAATGGCTCTCATGCTTGCCAATTCCTGCCTTTGGACCCAAGCCAAGCCTTCATTCTCCCTTCTGCAACGATGTGTCTCCCCGATCAGGCCCCCCAGGCCAAAGGAAACACGCTACGGTGTAGTGCGCGACGGTGGCGTTGATTGCTGGGCCGTGCTATGTGCCGCTGGTTGTTACCCTTTACGGGAACGCCCGATAGCCCCCCAAGGTACCCAAGGTACGCTTTGGCTCTCAAGCCCAATCTCTCTTTTCCCCAGGGACACATTCCTGCAAGGTACCAAACTATCCTGAATATGTCAGGGCATGCCGCGTGTACCTCACGTGCACGATACTCCAAAAGTTGGACGATGGTTGCAAAGGTCATCCACGGTTTGGTGCGGTTTGGACGATGTGCTTGCATTCTTCAACAGGTTCCAGCATACAGTATGGACAAACTCAAACTTGACGACAAGGAGACTACTCTCCGCGCCAGCGAGACATGCAGGGGGGAACCAAACATCGGGCGCATGACGACCATGACGCACGTTGAATGCATGGTTGCTGCCATAAACACAGTCCTGTGGCAAGATGACAACTGCCAAGGAGCCAATCGATATCTTTAGCGACCATATATTACAGCAGCAGCAGCACATGTGGCAAACGACATTGATCGGTGAGGAGACCAGATCTGCGCAGAAGCTTTCACAGGTCTGGCCAGGACGGTCGTGATCGCAAGGAATTTGTGATCAGAGTGCGTACGCGCGTACGACGTTCCGTTGGGCAAGGCATTCTCCGGCCGCAGTTCAACATTCCACCGCGTCGAACTGCCATCTGGCCCGCGTACACGTCTTTGCACACCGTCATCGTAATCTCGTTCTATTTTACCGAACGGTAGTCAGAAAAGGACGGTCCCTTGTGCAGCCAGATTGACCCAGCAGGGGCTTCTGGTACACATCGTAACGACTTACATACTGGTGGATGATGACTCCTGGTAACCATGATCCCTCGTCCCAATCGAGAGTTGTCAGTCTCAGGAATATCATCGTTAACTTTCGAGAAAGGACGACGTAGCGTGCGCAACTGTGGTACCCTTTCATGTTCCACGGAAGCGATGGCGTGTCTAACACAAGCACAGAAGACAATCGCACTGGCCCCTCCTCGATCAAACTCGTCAATGTGCTCCATGCAATAACATGTGGGGGCCTGAAAGGGAATGGCTTGAAGAGAATAAGCTTATGGTCAGTCGAGCGACTTGGACAATGCTTTTCCTTGGTACGACTACTGTGCTCTTTCGTGATGACCTTCTTGGCGATGTCACAGAAAGTGGGACCACTGTGGGAGACTGCCCAAACTCACCCAAACGCCACATTGGTGAAGCAACAGCTTGGCATAGCAGATCACCAACCAGACAGTTTTGTCGGATATAGAATAGGAGAGCATTAATAGAGAGGCGCCCGGCATGGATCTCATCCAGTAACCTGGGGCACGCCGTGTGTGACTGCCAATGTCCAAACAGCCGAAAGGACAGTCGTTCAAGCCAGCTAGCACCCAGCTAGCGCCGGAAGCTTGGTCGCGTTGAACGCATGCGGTCAAGCGTCTGCAAACAACGGAGAGCGGAGACTGAGACCGGCCCATTGTTAAGCGGAGACTTGTGACCGCGTCCGGGCACTATCATCACTAACGCTGTGCTACTGCTTGTACTACTGCCGTCGAAACGGCACATCTTGGGCGACTAGGCTGGGCTCGTGTGCATTATCCATTCCCCATGCGCGACCATTTTGGCACCGTGATTGATTGATTGCACATGAACAGAGAGGTGTGGAATGGAAATCTGCGGTGGCGGTGGTGGTGAATCGAATAGCAAGGGTAGGGTAAACAAAAGTGGAACGATCCAATCTGGTGTGACTCACTGGGTGGCGGCCCCACGCTGGAGGCCCGTGCCTGCCTGCATACGGACACAATAATACCATTTCGACCGCTCCCGATCCTCGAAGCATGCCACAGGCCACAGGACCGGCGGCCAGGCCCGTGCCCCGGTGGCCGGTGGCCAAGGCGAGGTTGAGCCGTTCTCAACATAGCCACGCTACCATCATGCACGCACCCAACCATGTCGCCTCTCTCAAGTTATAGTTACAGCAGCATAATCTATCAGCATTAGGTTCTCTCCTCCCGCTCTCTTCTCATCGCTCTCCCGCCAACACTCATTTGCGATACACGGCACTTCTCTACGACGCATCTCGGCCCGCAGAGACGGCGGTACCACTTCAACAAACACCGCGAGTCGACGCGACCCCTCGACTACCATGCGCCCCTCGCGCCTGGCGAGCGCCGGCGCTGTCCTCACTGCGCTCTGGGTAGTGCCGGCTGCCGCGCAGAACATTACAGAGTCGAAATGCGACAACTTTGGCTTGGTCGGCGGCGGCGATGCGTGTCTCTGCCCCGCCGGGTTCGCGTCGTCAGAATCAAACGACTGCGCCCTTCCCTCGTGCGGCGGCAGCCTGTACGGTCCCACGGGCGCGGGCGCGGGGCAGTACGGCAACGTTACCAACTGTGCCTGCTCGGACGGATGGCAAGGGCCTGCTTGTACTGGTGCGTCATCTCGGGGAGTGTTGGTTGAGGGTGTGCAGTTGGCGACTGTCGACGACATGTTGGATGCGAGCTGGGTACCGGGCAGACGTATCGCGTGTGCACACGAACACACGAAGTGTGGTTGCCCCGGCTCGTTTGGCGTGGCGCTAGCGCGTTGAAACCACTGACATGCAGTCTGTACGTCATCCTCGTTCTGCACGTCGTCACTCTCTCCGTTCCGCAACTCGTCCAACAGCGTCGTGAGCGCGTCGCTCAACACGAGCCTGGTGTGCTCTGCGATTCCGACCGTGTACGCGGCGGGCCAGTTGTCGTGCATGGTGGAGCAGGCGACTATCCAGTCTCTGTTCCCCGGCAAGCTCGAGCTGTCGATTTCCCGCTACCTCAACTCGACACTGTCACCTGGCGGCGACACGACGCTCGAGGCGGCGGGCATGGTTGGCGGCACGGGCGAGGCGTGGGCGCAGCTATGGCACGACGGCGTCGAGCAGTTTGCCTGCCATGGCGGAAGCTGTGAGCAGACGATCACGCCGTCGGCAGACGGCAGCGGTAACTCGTCGCGGTGGGTGTGCGCCGACCTGCAATGTCACTGCCGGGACGGGACGGACATGTGTGGTGGCGGCACCACGACGTCATCCCAAAACCTCACCAGCGTGATCAACACGCTTGTCGGGCCACTCACGATCGAGTGCAGTGCGGACGGAAACTGCTCGTTCCAGCAAAAGTTCCTCAACCTCATCTTTGGCGACCAGGGTCTGGGCCTCAAGTCTTGCGTCTTTGGCGAGTGCATCGAGCAGTACCAGATTGACCAGGCGCTTGGCATCACCGGCCCCTCTGTGGGCAGCAATCGCCTGAGCGGCGGCGTCATTGCCGGTCTCGCGGTGGTTGGTGCGATTATTCTGTTCATCATCCTCATTGCGCTGTGGGGTTTCATTGCTCGCTCCAAGGCCAGGAAGGTCGTGGCGGACGGCAAGCTCGGGAAAGCCGGCGGCGTCGGTGTGGCGTGGTCCGGGGTCGGTTACGAGGTCAAGGGCAACGGCCGCGGAATGTACGCTACGCTGATGGCGTGGCTTCGCGGCTCGGGAATGCCTGCGCGCCGGACGGGACCCGAGAGCGAAAAGGGCGACCGCGTGGGGCCAAATGGTGGACGCGTCGTCCTCCGTGACGTGTGTGGTGATCTCCCTGCGGGTGGATTCTGCGCAATCCTCGGTCCCAGTGGTGCGGGCAAGTCGACGCTCGTAGACATTCTCGCGGGCAGGCGCAAGGAGGGCCATGTCGAGGGCAAGGTTGCGTACCTTGACGGTCGGGACGACCAGCGCCGGCCCAAGATTGGCTATGTCGACCAGTCGGACGTCCTCGCGCCTACGGCAACCGTGTACGAGACGCTGCGCTTTGCCGCCCGCCTTCGCCTCCCCGAAAATGTCCCTATGGAGGTAAAGGACGAGCGTGCGCGCATGGTCCTGAACCAGCTGGGCCTGTCAGACATTGCCGAGACGCGTGTCGGGTCTGGTGAGCACCGCGGCATCTCGGGTGGTGAGATGCGGCGCGTGTCCATTGGCATCGAGCTCGTGGCCAACCCTGACGTGCTTGTTCTCGACGAACCGACGTCTGGTCTCGACTCGGTGTCGGCGGCGCGCATCGTGTCTCTCCTCAAGAGCCTGGCCGAGGACCCGCAGCAGCAGACGACGATTGTCGCGTCGATCCACCAGCCCAGCTCGGCGCTCTACCACTCGTTCCACCAGGTGTGCCTCCTCGCCAACGGCCGCCAGCTCTACTTTGGCCCCGGCGGCAACGCCCCAGCCGAGTTCTTTGCGCGCCAGGGCCACCCGTGCCCGCCAGGCTACAACGTGGCCGACCACCTGCTCGAGGTCGCGAGCGACAACCCACAGGGTCTCCTCGCGGGCCCCGCGGCGATGCTCCACCCCACGCGCAGCGTCGCTTCCACCCCAGACCGCGCCCACACCTCGGACGAGGTCAGTGACGGCGTCGATGAAAAGGCCAGCGACGGCCACAACGGCACCGCCCACAACGGCACAAACCCCCCCGCACGCCACATGAGCGTCGGCAAGGAGGTCGACCTCGCCCAGGTCATGTCGGAGCAAAAGCAGAAGCGCGAGTGGTGGCCGCGCAGCCACTGCGCCACCACGTTCCTTACACAGCTCGGAGAGCTCAGCGGCCGCGAGTGGCGCAACCTCCGGCGCGACAAGACGCTGCTCGTCGCTCACTGGCTCATTGCCGTCATTGTCGGCCTCTTTTCAGGTGGACTCTACTACAAGATTGGCATCACGATCGGGGGTGAGTTGTATCCGACGTCTTCCTGGCGTAAAGCTGACACAGTGTCCAGGTTTCCAGAACCGCGTGGGCAGCCTGTTCTTTGTCGGCACTCTTATCCTCTTCTCGGCCCTCTCAGCGCTAAACAACATTCACGAGATCCGCCCCCTGTTCCTCCGCGAACGTTCGGGGCGCTACTACTCGCCCCAGGCGTGGCTGGCGTCGCGTGTCATCTTTGACATTCTCCCTCTCCGCATCATCCCGACCCTCATCACCAGCATCATCGTGTACTGGATGGTCGGTCTGTCGGATTCCCCCGCGCGTTTCTTTAAGTACCTCCTGGCGCTATGTCTCCTGTGCCTGCCGACGACCTTTTACAACTTCCTCCTCGGCACCGTCTTTGAGCACCATGGCATCGCCATCCTCCTCTCGTCCCTTTGGGTAAGACTACCGCGCAAACCTCTTGCCCTGCCTAACACTCCAGACCCTGTTCTCAATGACCTTTGCCGGCTTCTTCGTAAACCTCAACACCATCCCGCCCGTCCTCCGCTGGCTCCACTGGATCGTCCCCCTCGCCTACACCCTCGAGGCCATCACCGTCAACGAGGTCGGATCGGGTCTCAAAATTGTCGACCAGCTCGGCGGCGGTGTCCCCGTCGACATTTCCGCAGTCGTCATTATGGAAACGTAAGTCTTACCGCAGAGTTGGAGTCGTTGCAAACCATGCTAACCCCGCAGACTGTTCGGGTTTGGCTTGGGTCACTACGTACGTATCCCCCTGACCCTCTTGAGGTTCCCACAGCTAACAACCCCAGTACCGCAACATTCTCGTCTTGATGGCTTTCACCGTCGGCACGCTCGCGGTCCTGGTCGTCACCGTCGTCTACTTGCTCCGCGAGAGGCGGTGAGGGCGCTGTTGTTCGTAGGGGTCGGGGACGAACGTGCGGTCATTTGGGTTGGGTAGATATTGATATGGTACTGGTTTAATAATGGTCTCTTTCTCTCCTCCGTGGGACAACTATGGCTCCGATTTTATGATGTGCGTGCGGACTGGGAGATTGTCCGCGCCCACGAGAACTGGGACAGCACCCTTCGCTCGGGGAGGGCAGCGACAGCACAAGCTGCTCGAGTAGACACCGTAGCCGACATTGCTGGGCGGCGTGTTCTGGCCACACAGCTGTTGAAGCATTGGTAGAATTACTGGAAGAACAGCCCATTCGCAATGTGCCAAGAGAAAGATCACATCTGGCATGTCATTAACGATAAAGCTTTGTTCCACTCTTTGCCAGTGTTAATGATTGCAACAAGTACGGCCGCCCAGTCACCATATTCGGTAGGCCGCAGGCCAGCGAGGCCGACACCAATGACAAGGCTGCCACCGACGAATACATGATGTACATCAACAACCATTGCCAGACTCGAGAGAAATTCGTCGTGAACCGTCCAACCTGGGACAAGCCGAAGGCGCTTTGGGCTCGGATCAAGTTAGATTGGATGTCTGAGGAAGTGAGGGTAGAAGAGAGAGGTGGCAGAAGTGCGTGGTTGGCTGACTTCAGGCTTGTTTGTACTACATGTGGTACGACGAATGGGTTTGCATTCAGTTAAGGCATCTGCAACTGCATTTCACTCACTGGCGACAGGACCACACTTTCTAACCTATACCCCAAAGTAGGTGGGTACCTGCATCTGGGGCTACAGCGGCCCATGACTTCAGAGTCCCCTCACCTTTACCATCTCTGAAAGGTCCCAAATTGGTGGGTCCCACATTGTGTGGCAAGCAGAAGACTCTCCATTGCATTTTTCCAAAAATCCGTTGGAGAGCATAAAAGAGCATGACGCCGACCTGGAGGTTTGCCTATGACTGTGCTTTAATGCAGGTGCATGTCCCGACTATCGAAGACATTGTTCGTGTTCGAACGAAGGTGGGATGTACCACGCTCATGCCATGTACCAGATCCACACGACCTGCGCAATTCTGATGTTCCACTCGGTAAACGGGTTTCGCGCGCCTCAACGAGTGCACGATGGATGATCCTTTCTACTCCGTGCCTCGAAAATATTGAGTGTTAGCCGTGTCCTGCAGCGAAGAACACCACGGGGAGAAGCACGCCCGTTGGATGGGGTTCTGCAGCTAACCCAGTAACATATCACCTTGTTTGAGCCGCGTGGAACGGCTTCTTTACTGAACACAGAGGAGACCTTGCCCTGTGTCGTCGCCTGCTTGCTACCAACCGAGGCGATGAGCTTGATGCCCTCGATGTCTGGGGCAAATATACAAACAAATAATTCATTCTCAAATCTCGACCCTTCCGACTCTGTGTCCACCTACCCATTGCACCAAAATCCTTGCACAGGGTTGGCGACCAAAACAAAGCGAAGTCTCAGCCCACATCCTACTCGCTCGTCTGAAGCAGCGATGGGTGGGTGGTCCGAACTCAGTACCTGGACATAGGTTGTTTCGGCAATATGGTCACCAACGAGCGAGGCTTCCCGTTCTCGAAGCATCGGGAGAGTATAGGGAGAGGGAGCAGACCGAACTCTGTAATTCTGTCGTTGGGTATGATATTTATTGGAGCACGCCAATGCACACAGTCGGCCACTGTGGAAAACCGCGGGGTTGCTGAGTGCGTTTGTATATTTCGTCGGGCGGGACATGGGGTGCCTGAAAGAAGACCTTGTGAAACTATGACACTCTCAGGCAAGCATCCCATCTCTACCTGATACCAGCCCTCCCAGATGGATCGCACTATATCCAGCGCCAAGCAGGATAAATGGCTGCCGTAGTTGGGAAATAGACGATGATGATATTAATACTACCGAGTCGTCTGCCACGGGAACGACACACACGGCTTGGCCAAGCTCCAAGTCCTTTCCTCCGGGGGTAAAGAAATGGGGGCCACCAAAGGCAACTAATTTAGGTACGATATTCAAGAGAGACAGAGTGAAACGTCACCCACACCCCCACAAGTTTGACAGAGTACTCTGAGATATTGCACAGGGTGTATGGCGCTTACGAATGTCGCGCTCTACTAACCGGGTTACACGCCCGTCCACGACGTAAATGGTGAAGAAGTCAAACCCACTCCACGATAATGATGACACCTTTTAAACATGATTCTGTGAAAGAGGCATTACAGACCATCCCATCGCGCGGACGACCAACCCTTCCGACGCTCAAGTCCTCCAAAAGTCAAAAAAGTAATCTTCCCGTCGGAGAGTCGAACTCCGCTCTCCCGCGACCACGATAAAGTGACAAGCGAGCATACTAAACCGATATACGAACGGGAATATTTAGTTATTAACGTGTTTTTGACTCGCTTATAACCACCCAAGGCCAAAAATGGCGTGGCGTCTTCTGTGTGAGCCTTTTTGTGGGTAACGTCATGATTTGACTCTGGTCGTGCATGGGTGGTCACCTGCAACCCTGCGGGCCTGACCGCCCTGCCGCGCCTGCCGGCTGCGCCGTGCACCATACCGACTTTCAGTCCACCAGCCACTGACGGAGCGCTGCACGACGTCCGACCCTCCATCGCCGGCGTGCCCATCTCCCTTTTTACCCAACCTGCCATCCTTCGAGCAGCCCCCGATCCCCCTCGAGCCCCTGCACGCAACCACCATGGCTGATCCGGGTCCCGGTCCGTCTTTGGGGGCCGGCGCGCGTGCGGCCCCGTTGCCGACGCCGGCGCGCGCACCCCCCGCAGACAAACGGGCAGCAGAGGACTGGACCGACGGCGCGACCGACCAGGCTATTGCGATCGCGATCGAGCAGCGCGACAAGGAGAATCCGCCAGGCGAGGGCGACTCGATCTCGGGCAGTCTGATGCAGACTGATGGTGGTGAGTCGACGCGTTTCGGGTCCGGGTGGCGCGTGAGATGAGATGGGGGTTGTCGGTCCCGGCGGAGTTTGGATTTGTGGGCTCTCGGTCGCCATCTCGCCGTCTCCGTCCCATGTTGTGTCTCTCGTTTCAGCACCAGGGCGTCAAGGTGGTGGAAGAGACACGAGTGTATTACCATGTGACATGACACCACCTGTACTCGTTGAGCCTGCGTTGGCCTCGACTGACCCGGCTTCAGGCATCATCCCGTCGTCGTCGACGCGCACAAAGTGGTATGGCCCAGGCTCGCGGCGCAGCTCGATCGCGTCGTTCCGGTCCACATCTGGGTTCTGGCGGCCGCGTTCCAGTGTCGACCTCCACGGCCCGCAGTCGCCCACTGCGTCGGGTGTGTTTATGGCCGATTCCGAAGACGAGGGCGGCGAGGTGTCTGGCTTCCACAGCGCGCGGTACCGGCGTTCGTCGCAGCTTCCACGGCGACGCCAGCGCGACTCGAGCGTAGACTATTTCGGCCGCCCCAGCGCCGAGCGGGCCGAACGCGGAGAGGCAGACTATGAGCGGTACGAGGGCGACTATGGACGGCGCGAGGACGAGAGCCCAGCAGTGTCGCCGACCAAACCTGGGTCGGTGCTGGGCCGCCTGGCGAGCTTCATCGGCATGCCGCAGCACGACGACGAGGAGGGCTACCGTGGTCGCCGGCGCCGGAGCTCGATGTCAGAGCGCTCCGTGGGCTCGGACCACTCGCGCTCACCTCTCCGGACCCCCTCGCCCGTCTCGTCGGGCACCAGCTGGGGGTACGGCGACGGCGAGGACGGGGGCTCCGAGCTCGGCGAGGGATACACGTCTTCCATGGCCGACGACACGTCGCTCCCGCCCCAGTCACCACCGCACTCGCCGCACATCCCCCTCATCCCCATCCCGGGCGACGGCGTCTTTGGCGAGTCGACAATGTACCCCGACCAAGAGCCCAAGGAGTTTGAGTCCGTGTCGCTCCCCTCGCGCCAGACGATTCTCTTGCCCGACGAGGACCTCTCGATTCGGTTCACATGCTACCGCACCGACGCGTTCCGCAACATGCTGTGGTGGATTGGCTGCTTTATGACGCTGGGCGGCCTCGGCCTCATTGGACGCTGGTCGCCGACCATGTGGGTCCGGTTTTGCGGGCGCGAGACGGCCTTTGACGAAGCAAAGGAAGGCAGCTGGCTCGTGGTCGAGACGCCGTTTGGTGACATTCACATCATTCCCCTCCAGATTATCCCGTACCCGTATCCGCTGTCGACCGTGTTCCCGGGCCATGTCCTACGGTCGGTCGTGGGCTCGGCCGTGGGCTCGGCTGCTGGCTCGCTGCGAACGCATACCCCGGAACCCTATAGCAACGGCCTATCCAACGGTCCTGCCCCCGCTGGCGCCACCCACGGCATGGCAGCCGATGTCGAGCGTGGCCTCACGACGTGGGAGGAGACGTCGGGCAACCTCAAGGTCATGGAATACCGGTACACGCGCTTTGCCCTCGACCCGTCGACGGGCAAGTGGGCCATGATTCGCGACTGGCGCGACACGCGCTGGTCGTCGGCCCGCGCCGTCGCCCACGGTCTCGACAGCAACACGCGCGAGCAGCGCAAGGTGCTCATGGGCGACAATACCATTGACATTGCGGGCAAGTCGCTCCTGACGCTGTTGATGGACGAGGTCCTGCACCCGTTCTACGTGTTCCAGATTGCGTCCATCCTGCTGTGGTGCTTTGACGACTACTACTACTATGCGTTTGCGATTTTCATCATCAGCGCAGCAAGTATCCTGTCGACGCTGATCGAGACGAAACGCACCATTGAACGCATGCGCGAGATGAGCCGCTTCCACTGCCCCGTCAACATTTTCATTGACGGCGAGTGGAAGACGGTCGACTGTTCCGACATGGTCCCCGGCGACGTCTTTGACGTGTCCGACCCGGGTCTCTCGGTCTTCCCCTGTGACGCCCTCTTGCTGTCGGGAGACGCCATTGTCAACGAGGCCATGCTTACCGGCGAGTCGGTCCCCGTCTCCAAGGTTCCTGTCAAGGACGAGGCGCTCCGCGCCATGTCGCGCGAGGTCAAGGCCGGCTCGTCCGAGGTAGACCCCGACCTTGCAAAGCACTATCTCTTCTCGGGCACCAAGATTATCCGCGTGCGCGCTGGCGCCAAACCACAGTGGGCGCCGCCCAGCGACGAGCCCATCGCACTCGCCATGGTCGCGCGCACGGGGTTCAACACGACAAAGGGTGCGCTCGTGCGCTCGATGCTCTTCCCCAAGCCCCTGGGGTTCAAGTTTTACCGCGACTCGATGAACTTTATCGGCGTGCTGGCCATGATTGCTGGCCTTGGCTTTGCCGTCTCGGCAGTCCAGTTTGTCCGAATTGGCATTGCATGGCACACGATTATCGTACGTGCGCTCGACCTCATTACCATTGTCGTGCCCCCTGCGCTCCCGGCAACACTCACGATCGGCACGACGTTTGCCATTGAGCGGTTGCGCAAGTCGGGCATTTTCTGCATCTCACCCAACCGTGTCAATATTGGTGGCAAGGTCAATGTCGTCTGCTTTGACAAGACGGGCACGCTCACCGAGGACGGCCTCGACGTGCTCGGCGTCCGCACCATTGATCGCCTCGAGGGCCGCTTCTCCGAGCTCCACTCGGACATTGCCGACGTGCCCACGCAGGGTGGCCCGAATGGACGCACTCCGCTCCTCTACGCGCTCGCGACGTGCCATGCCCTCAAGCTCATTGACGGCGAGGTGCTCGGCGACCCGCTCGACGTCAAAATGTTCGAGTACACTGGCTGGACACTGGACGAGGGCCAGTCGCGCCCCGTCAAGGGCGGCGGCGGGGCCGAACGGACCCAGACACTGGTGCAGGTCGTCGTGCGTCCCCCGGGGTCGGAGCAGTGGCGACTCGAGGACGCGCACAGCGGCGGCCGTGGTCTCGAGCTCGGTGTCATTCGTTCGTACGACTTTGTGTCGGCTCTGCGCCGCATGACGGTCATTGTCAAGCGCCTCAAGTCGACGTCGATGGAAATCTACTGCAAGGGTGCACCCGAGGTCATGCCCGACATTTGCGACCCGGCATCGTTCCCGTCCGACTACGAGGACATGCTCTCGTACTATACGCGCAACGGGTTCCGCGTGATTGCCATTGCGGGCAAGAGCGTCCAGGGCCTGACGTGGCTCAAGGCACAGCGGATGCGGCGCGAGGTGGCCGAGAACGACCTGCAGTTTCTGGGCTTTATTGTCTTTGAGAACAAGCTCAAGCCCGGCACAGCTCCGAACATTCACACACTGCGCGCGGCGCACATTGCATGCCGCATGGTCACTGGCGACAATGTACGGACGGCGATCAGCGTCGCGCGCGAGTGCGGTCTCATCTCTCAATCCGCGCCCGTGTTCATCCCGACGTTTATCCCCGGCACGGGGTATACAGAGGACGCGCGCCTCGACTGGATATCGGTCGACGACGACGACTACCGGCTCGACGAGTACAGTCTCAAGCCGATCGCCACCGCCGACGAGATTGCGCTCGACGACGGCGAGGCGCCAGACTACCAGCTCGCACTGACGGGCGACGTCTTCAAGTGGATGCTAGAGTATGCGCCCCTCGAGACTGTGCAGCGCATGCTGGTCAAGGGTGTCATTTTCGCGCGTATGAGCCCCGACGAAAAAGCCGAACTGGTCGAACGCCTCCAGAGCCTCGGCTACACGGTCACGTTTTGCGGCGACGGCGCCAACGACTGCGGCGCGCTCAAGGCCGCCGACGTCGGTGTGTCGCTCTCCGAGGCCGAGGCCAGTGTCGCGGCGCCGTTTACGTCGCGCACGCCCGACATTTCGTGTGTGGTCGAAATCATCCGCGAGGGGCGATGTGCGCTCGTCACCAGCTTTAGCTGCTTCAAGTATATGTACGTGGCACCCCGACTAGCGTTTTAGCTGTTGCTTACTCTTTCTCAGGGCACTCTACTCGCTCATCCAGTTTACGACCGTCACGCTGCTGTACTCGTTTGCGTCGTCGCTGGGTGACTTCCAGTTCCTCTACATTGACCTGTTCATCATCATCCCGATCGCGGTAGCCATGGGCCGCACGCTGCCCTACCCGAAAATCGTGCCCAAGCGGCCGACGGCGTCGCTCGTGTCGAAAAAGGTCCTGACGAGCATTATCGGGCAGACGATTATCAATGCGACCATCCAGGCGCTCGTGTTTCTGTGGGTCCGCGCGCAGCCGTGGTACGAGGCGCCGATTGAAAACAAGGACGAGCTCGAGACGTTTAACTATGAAAACACGTCGCTCTTCCTCATCTCGTGCTACCAGTACATTCTCGTCGCGGGCGTCTTCTCCGTGGGGCCGCCGTACCGCAAACCCATCCAGTCAAACCCCAGCCTCGTCATTTGTCTCACGGGCCTCACGGCATTCTCGACCTATGTGCTCCTCGCGCCCAGCAAGGCGGTCGCGCTCATTCTCGACATTATCGCCCTCCCCACCAAATTCAAGGTCGAGCTCCTCGTCATTGCCATCTTCAACGTTTCCGCATGCTTTGGGTTTGAGCGCTGGGCAGAGCGCCCCATCGCACGCGCTATTGCCACCTTTAAGCGCTGGTTGCGCAGGAGAAAGGAGAGGCACGGGTACAACCACTACAAGTATGTCGAGAGCACGATGCGGGGATAGCGATCGTCCGCGCACGGAGAACATTTGCCAGAACCCTAGTCATAGATGCAGCATTGTTTCTTGCACTGTGCAGACGGTTAAGGCGCCCGGGTCACCAGCGCATTGATACATAGTTTACGGAACGGCAGTGTACGTCAGAGCAGCCAGATACGTTGTGGCAGATGGACGGGTCGAGCCTCACCGGCGGCTGTGTTGCGGGACGGGACAAGGATGCATGAACAGGCGCTGCGGGCCGGGGCCGGGCGATGACTGCGGGTGCGAGCGCTCGGAGTACGTCGCGGCCTGTTGCTGGGCTTGGGTGCGGTAGTATGGAGCACGAGGGTACGGGGCAACACGAGGGAAAGGGTCGGAAGTGGTGGTAATGGGTGTGCCGAACGCGGGCATGTCGTGCGTCTGGCTCGTATTGTTGAGGTATCGCCAGTTGGGGCGCGGTGTCGCGGTCCATTGACTGTCTTTGGGTACGGGCGATGGGTGCGGCTCCATCTGCTGCTGCGGATGGTACGCTGGATGGTGCGTTGTGGGGAGCTGGTACTCGGTGGCTGCCCACAGGTCGTGTCCCACCTGGGCCTCCATGTTGGAATCAGCACGAGGCGTCACAGCGTAGTTTGGAGGCGAGGACGCGTGCGACGTTGGGGTACGGTACGGTCCAGCGGTCTGGGCGTTGTACTGGGCGGGATAATTCGTGTACTCGTCCGGCTGCGGCTCGGTCTCTGGGAGGTACATTGGGGCGCCTGAGGTTAGATGATCCACGGTGTTGCCCAAGAGGAATAGTACACACCAGTCATACTCCCTTCCCACATGTCGTCCATTCCGGACTCCTGCTGGAAGCGAGTCGGCTCAGACCACTGCTGGTAGACCGGTGCGTGCGCTGGTGGTACCGTTCGATCGGATGACTGCCAGTAGCCATGTTGAGCGCCGGGGAGCTCGTCGGTGATGCTTTCGTCGTCGTCGTCAAACTGCCTATAGGTAAGCTGGTCGTAACCGGGTTAGGGTGTCGTACAGATAGTTGTGCGTCCAGGAAACGAGCTCCTCTTCTGTAATCGTCAGCGGTCTTACTGCGTAGCAGAAGACATGGTCGTTTGAGCTCACCGTTCGGATCGACCTCGCGTCTAAGCCAGTACTTGTGGACAATGGGATCGTGACCCCGCGTCGGCTTTGTCGACTCTGACAGCGGATCGAAGGCTTCGGGGTCTGGGCAGGTTAGCACGACCCAGAGCGAAGAAAACCTACCAAACTCGTCAAAGAGCTCGTCTGAAAGCGGATCTTCTGCGTCGTCCTCGCCAACCTCGAGCGCTGCTTCGTCAAGGAACATCTGAGGCGTAACACTGGGCGCGCGAGAAAAGGGAGTTTGCGATCCGATCCAGGCGGTTGAGAGGCGCCACTCGGTGGCACGGGGACCGTGGGCGGGGAAGATTGGCTCCTCGAATGTGGGAATGTCATCGGCCTGCGTTTAGCGTGTGGTCCAACCAACTTTTGGCCACCCACCTCCATTGCATCCCAGCGCTCCCAGATGTCACTGAGAGGTTTCTTTGGAGGGTCTGCTGGAGCCATTATCCCCCTGATATCCTTGGCCGTTACCTCGCCGTCAATGCGCCAACGGAGGTTTCTGAAGTCAGCGCAGCCTCTCGAGGTCTTCCTAAACTACCCACAGTGCGTCTTCGACCGTCACGCGCGGTGTCTCGACGTTCTCAACCTGGAGGTATCCAGTGCAAAAGTGTTTGGAGCTGGGGAGGAAGAACTGTGAAGCTTTGCGCGGGATGGTGGCATCTTCGGCAATCTTGGCCACCTCGCGCATCGACTTCGCGGTGAGCACAGGCGAAAATGGCCGAAGGTATTCGGGAATGGGCTCGGCTGTGGTGTAAGCTGCGTTGAAGAATATGTCGCTCACGATCCTCGGGTCCGATGCGCTGCATGAGGGTTAATCCATCGTACCGCTTGATCTCGTCGCGCGCCGCCCGGAGAGCATTCCTGCCTGCTGTCCCGTCCCACACTTCGTTGATGTCGAGCCGGTCGTAGGGCTTGGCAATCTCACTGAGTGCGAAGAGCGGGTCGTCATCAATGGGGCCGAATGTTGTGGGGTAGTTGGTCAAGTCGGTGGGCTTGAGAAGGTCCATCAGGAGCTCTGATGATTCGTTCTCAGTGAGCTCAATGTGTGACCGCGTCTTGATGGTGGGTACGATGACACGGTGGTAGATGCGACCCCGCGCCTCGGATGGTGTATTGGGCACCATTGGAGTGGATGGTTGGTGAGGACTGGGGAGTTATGAAGAAGATGAGTGAATGGGAAAGAGAGAGAAGGAGGAGAATGGAGGAAGGTATCATGGTGTGAGGAGGGAAATGGGACGAGGAAGGAAACCAAGGAAGGTGGGAAGGGGTGACTGGACCCAACAACCCAAGGAAGGCAACCGGTGGCCGGTGGCACTCTTTGCTCTACCCATTCTACAGTACCATCCATTCTCAATCTGTAGAAGACGACGCACCAATACCAATATCCACCAACAACTTGTCTCTCCCTCTTAATCTCAGCCACTCGAGTGCTTCTCCAATCTTCTCCACCTCAACCCAGTCTCCTCTCCCCTTGCCACCTCTGGCACCGCTCTTTTTTCCCCTCCCGGCCGACTCCTCGTCACCGCCGGGTACCGGCTCTATTCCCAACCGCACACGAAGTGCCAGCCAGTTCCAGCTCTTCACTTCGCGCAGCCACTCTGCAAGGTCCTCCTCGTCACCAATGGCGTAGTAGATGCCAGGATGACCGACCTTGGAAAAGCCGGTGAGCGAGAGTTGGGATGCGAGGGCGAAGAAGTCCTTCCGCTTTGTCGGTGAGAGGAGGTGGTGTGATGTGAGGAGGGCATGATGTGGGATGGAGGGAGGCGGGGGAGCAGTTACACTTGGTGGCTCATCTTCTGCCGGTGGAATGGCGTCCGGAGCGATCAGCGGGAGGAGGTGGGTTGTAAGGAGCTGGTACAGCGGATACCTGTGGTGAGCTGCCTTGAACGTCATGGAGAGCTCACTCGTCGGCAGGGTCCCACTGATCGAGGAATCCCGAGATGGTCTGTTGCCATCCTTCTGCCGCCGCCCTTCCGATGTCGTTTCCCTTGAGCTCGACGCTCACCGCTTCTCGCGTTGGGTAGGATTCGGCAATATGGAGGTGAAGTGACCGCTTGCTCTCGGCATTGTCGATTGTGATGCTGCGCGGCCAGGAATTTGTCGAGTCGAGGGTTTCTGAAGGCAGAAGTGAGGCAGAGATGAGCTCTACCTCTGTGTCGAACGTTTCCATGGCGGTATCGCAGAGGCAAGTGGCCAAGTCGTGTGTGCTCATCATCCATCAGTGTCGCTGCGGACTCACAGGGTGGAGGCCGAGGCTAATCTCGCCCTGACAGGTTAAACTTGGGGGCGGAGTGCAATCGAACTCCGCACCCGCCTGGATATTTTGGCGGCGATTTCACGAAAGACCTGTCACCTGTGTCTGATCGCTTTCTGAACAACTACCAACAACTACGACCTAGACCACCATGCCGTCAAGACCGCAGAAGCGTTCGAAGCAGGACGCTCCTGTACCGCCTCCAAAGGCGCCCGCCGGCCCACTCCCGCAGAGCCGACTGTTTGCCCCATTCCGTGCTCTGGGCTACGTCTCGGATGATGTGCCATTCTCGATGTTCGTCCACACGCCCAAGGGCGCGCTCGCCAAGCCGACCGTCCACATCGTGTCGAGCGTGGGGAGGAGCTGGTTGATGTGGGATGCTGAGAGGATGACATTGTTGTTTGCTGGTGAGTCGAGAACTGCAAGATGGGGTTGGCATTCTGCAAATACTGACGAGCAGGACCGGACGCTGGTGCCAACATTACCAGTCTCGCGCAGACCGGAACAGAAGTCTTCGCAGCAGCTGGGTCGCGGGTGATCAAGTACTTCCGTGGCAAGGAGACTGCGACCTATGAGGCACCCGATGCTTCTGCTCTCGGCAAGATTCTCATCTTTGGCGAGCAGCTGCTGGCGCTGAAGCACGATGGGACGGGCGTGTTTGTCTGGAACATTGCGTCCACAGGTCAGTTATCACAACCCCAACAGTCGAGCTGTATTGATGTTTCTCAGAACTCGACAATGAGATGGCCTTACACTCTTCCTTCACTGCGACCACCCTGGCGCACCCTGCGACTTACCTCAATAAAGTGCTCGTCGGCAGCAAGGAGGGTGAACTGCAGCTCTGGAACATCAGGACTGGGTACGTGATTGTTATTGGTGTCTCTGGGGTCTTGCTAACGCTTCCAACAGCTCGCTCCTGCACACGTTCCCTGCGCCGAACCCATCGACCTCTTCACCAGTGACTGTTATCGTCCAGTCTCCTGCCATCGATGTCGTTGGAGTCGGTTACTTGGATGGCACAATCTGCGTCCTGGACATTCGCGACGGTGGGACGGTCATGCAGATGCGCATGGACGAAGGCGCCGTCGTTGGCTTGTCGTTCCGGATGGGTGAGCTTTGACTCCCCTCGTGAAAGCTGACAACAGATGGACCACCAATCCTCGCTTCGTCGTCGTCGACTGGCAACATCGCAATGTGGGACTTGAACAAGGGTGGCAGGGTCCTCCATGTCACTCGCACTGCACACGAGCAGGGCGTCACCGGGCTCGAGTGGGTCCAGGGACAGCCTCTTCTCATTAGCTCAAGTGCAGACAATAGTGTCAAGGTGGGTTCAGGAACAAGAGTTACAACTAACCCAACAGCAATGGCTGTTCGACTCCCCAACATCGGCACCACGATTGCTGAAGTTCCGTACTGGCCACCACGCACCACCCACGTGCATCCGCTACTACGGTAGCGACGGCAAGCAGATTCTCACTGCCGGCCGCGACCGTTCATTGCGGTATACCAGTGTCGTGCGCGATTCGCGCAGTCACGAGTTGTCTCAAGGTGGGTTTACATTGCGTCTGCCTGCAGCTAACCCGAACAGGCTCTCTGATCAAGAAGGCAATTGGTCTTGGTGTGTCAGTCGACAACTTGAAGTACCCGCCAATCATCGGAATGTCCAGCTCCTCCACGCGGTCCAAGGACTGGGACGATGTGCTCACTGCGCATGCCGAGGACTCGATTGCGCGGACATGGAAGGTGCAGGACAAGCGTCTTGGACAGTGGGAGCTTGAGGTGGAGGACGGCGGCGCCGTACAGGCGGTGTGTGTGACGTCGTGTGGCAACTTTGGCCTGGCGGGTTCGTCGACTGGCGAGATTCGCATGTGGAACATGCAGTCTGGCAAGGAGCGCAAGACGTTTGCACTCTCTGGACCAGCACCGGGAAACAGCAAGCCCAAGATCATTGAGGCGAGCAAGGGGAAGAAGGCACGGACCAAGGCGCTGCAGAAGAACATCGAGGCTATCACGGGTTTGGCGACGGACGCTCTCAACTCGACTGTCATTGCGAGCACACTTGAGGGCAAGCTGTACTTCTTCGACTTTTCCACTACCGAGAAGGTGCACGAGATGGAGCTTGACTCGTCCATCACCGCACTCGACCTGCAGCGCGACTCGGGATTGCTCGCGGCCACATGTGACGACCTCGTTGTCCGTGTCATCGACATTGAGACTCGCCGCGTCGTCCGTGAGCTCCGTGGATTCAAGGGCCGCATCCTCGACACTGCCTTCACCCCCGATTCGCGCTGGCTCATTGCCACGTCGCTCGACTCGACCGTCCGCACGTTTGATATCCCTACTGGCCGCCTGGTGGATGCTTTCCGTACGGCGTCCATTGCCACCAGTGTTACCTTTTCACCCACGGGCGACTTCCTCGCGACCTCTCACGTCGACAGTCTTGGTGTTCATCTTTGGTGAGTTCAACACGCCCTTGTAGTGCTAACCCGGCAGGGCCAACAAGGCGCAGTTCTCAGATGTCGCCCTTCGCCACATTCCTGAAGAAGAAGAGGTGCCGGAGATTGCTCTTCCAACAGTGCAGGGTGTCGATGACGAGAGTAAGTCACAGCATATGGGTGCAACTTGGCTAACATACCAGCACTTGAGGGACTGGAGCCAGTGGGCGCACCAGAGTACACCGACATCTACACCACACCGGACCAGCTGTCTGAGGGTCTCCTGACTCTCTCCCTGCTTCCGCGCTCGCGGTGGCAGACGCTGCTGAACCTCGACACGATCAAGGCGCGCAATAAGCCCAAGGAGCCGCCCAAGGCACCTGCGGCTGCGCCCTTCTTCCTGCCGACGGTCCAAGGGCTCGAGACGCGCTTCGACGTTTCTGCGGCGCAGGCGCACGACGAGCCCCTCTCGGCGCGTCTGGCACCCAGCGCGTCGTTCCTCGAGAGCGAGTTTACCCGCCGCCTCGCGCGTGAGGACGAGGATGGCGACTGTGAGTTGCTTCCGCCAGGCTACTCTGAGCTTTGGTACTGACTACCCAGACTCGTCCTTCTTCGAGTACGTCAAGGCGCTCTCGCCGTCTGCGGTCGACCTCGAGATCCGCTCGCTCGTGTCGCTCGACCATCTGGCCGCGTTCATGAGCGCGCTCCTCGGCCGCCTCCGCAGCCACCGCGACTTTGAGGCGGTGCAGGCCTTCCTGTCCGTGTTTGTGAGCGTGCACGGCGACGTTCTCATTGCCAATGCGGAGCTGCGGGGCCTCTTGGAGCGTCTCGAGGTAGAGCAGAAGCGCGAGGCCGGGCGTATCAGGGAGCTCATCTCGTACTCGCTCGGCACCCTGTCGTTCCTCCGCAGCTAGACGTGGTTCAACGCGTCGAGCAGGCGTCGAGCAGGCGTCCGAGGCAGCGGATAGATACCGGTACATATGATGCATGATCTAGTGCTACTGTTACATCTCGCCAGGACTGTGCGCCTGTGCGCGTCGCCTCCACTATGCCACATCTCCGTTGCCGCCGTCGCAGCCTCACTCCTCGGTATCCTGGTAGTTGGCCATGGGGTCCTCGAACGTCTGCTTGCTGAGACGGTACGCCTCCATGTCCTCGTCTGTAATGTCCGTTTTGCTCTTTTTGGTCGCGGCCCACGCCTCGTCGTCGCCCATGGCCTTGCGCTTGCGCTCGGCCTCGAGCGCGCGCCGGAGCTTTGCGCGGTCAAGCTCGGGCTCGCTGTCGTCGCGGGCAAACCGGCTGTCGTCGCCCTTTGCCTTGAGTTTTGGCTCTTTGCTTCTCTCCTCGTCGTCCTTTTTCTGCTGCGCCATGCGCTCGCGGTGCATCTCGACCAGCGACTTGGGCGCCTCTTCGGGCTCTTCTTCGGCTACCTCGAGGAGCGCGGCGGCCGACGAGCTGACGTTGGCGTTCTTGCCCGCCTCGCCTGTGCAGTATGATCCCGAGACTAATGATGTTAGCGCATTGTTCAAGATGGGGAAAGCACGGGAGGAGGCACTCACTGATCGAATGGCAGCACGCATAGCCCCACTTGCCCGTGTCGCGGTCGAAGAACGAGCCCCACACCGACGTGTGGTTGTTGGTGTACACGTCTTCGGCGTATTTTGATCGTGCAACCGCCTTCTCCTGGCCCTTGAGGAGCTGTCCGGTGCGCGAGTACTCGACGTCTGCGGGTCAGCTGTATGCAAACACGGGGATACGCGAGCTGACTCACAGTGCTCTGTCTGGCCGCCGAGGAGTTCGTCTGGGAGACGCTCGAGATGCTCCTCGCCGCCGTACTTTTCGAGAATAGACGTCTTGTTCGTGTTCTTGAGGACGTCGCGTTTCTGCAAGAACTCGCGGTGCAGGAGCTCTCCGGCCGTGGGGTTGGAGTGGACGTTGACATTGTGTCCGCGCTGTGCCGACTGCCACGCAAAGACCTGGAGCTTTTGCATGTTGGTCGACTCGCCAGAGTAGCGGAGGAAGTTGTCGCCTGCAAACTTCATGTCCTCTGGGCGGACATTCTGTTCGGGTGCGTCGCGCATCGCACGCGTCTTGGGGTCATAGTAGGCCGACTCGGGGTCGAGGTTGAGGAGATACTTTGCAGTGTCCTCACGGATACGCAGGTTGCGGACGGTGAGACGCGAGTTTGTGTCTACTTTTTGGCTGACCTGGTCGGCCGCGTCCTCTGCGTGCTGCTGGTCGGCATCGTCGTCGTCGTCGCTCGACCCAAACTCGTCGTCCGAGTCGTCCTCGGTCTTCTTGTCCTTTTTGGCAATCTTCTTGACCGCCGCCAGGTCGGTGCTCGTCTGCGCATCAATCTCCTCTTCGCGGAACTTGCGCCGCGCCTCCTCGGCCGCCTCGTAGTCTTCGACAACATTCGCGTACGACCGCGGGTCGTATCCGTTCCACCGGTCGCGCTTGGCGTCATAGTCGCGCGGAACAGCCTGGATCACCTCGTCGGCGCGGATGTCCTTGTTCGAGTACTTTGCCCCGCGCTTCCGGGGCCGCTCGACACAGTCCTTGCGCGTGTGCGTCATGGCTCCACAGTTTTCGCACGCGCCCTTGCGGTACTTCTTGGCCGCGGGCCCAGCAGTCGCGCCGCGTTCGTACCACTCGTTGATCGTCGACTTCTCCTCCTCCTTCTTTCGGTGGTGCGCAAGCGCGGCGTCCGAGAAGTCGGCAGCATACCATGGCGCCTTGGCAATGTAGTCTGCGTCGTTAGAGTGTCTCCAACGTCGCGTCGTTAAGCATGCTCACCAGGAATATGAGGGTTGAGTGCTGCTTCGCCCTTCTTTGCAATCTCCGCCTCGCGCTGGCGGCGGTAAGACTCCGTTCCGAGCCTGTCTGAGGTTTCTGCAAATGTCAGAAGAGTGCATTGGAGCCATCAGATGGTGTGTGTACGTACCCGCCGGGAGACGAAGCATGGTGAACGATGACTAACGAGGTGAAGAAGGTGGTTGTCGATGGCGATGATGACCGCAGACACCGCTGATTGCCACTCAACTCGAACAGGCGGCGGGGTCGGTCAGTGGCGATGGGAGAAAATGAAATAAAATGGAAGCAAATAAATGCCAGGGGGAGCCCCCCACCCGCGTCCATCCTCGTGGCTCGGCCGCATTCTTCTCTCGGTCGCCACCACCATCCCACATCAACCTCGTACTCCTTCTCGTCTTACTCATTCTCATACCCCTCATCTCTTTCTTTCCACAACACCCGACGACACCCCCCCAACCCACGCATCACCATGTGGCGCCCCGCGACGCGAAACCTCACAGGGACCAACGATGTGAGTGGGCTCCCTCTCTGCGGCGCGTGGCCTTGGCGCAGCCCGCGTTGTCTCATGGAATCTCTCATGGGATCCATCACTGCCCTTCTTACTGTGCCCTTTCATCTGTTTTCTCATGCTGACAACCAGGTACCTCTAGCCAACAAGCGCCGCTTTGGCATGCCCGAAGAAGGCCCCGCAGGCGGCGCACCACCTGCGGCACCGGCCTACGGCAAGCCGCCGAGCGACATCCAGTTCTTCAACGGCCGGCGTGAACCCGAGCCAGAGCGTGCGCCCCCGCCGCGCGACGACCGTGACTACCGACGCGACGACAGGCGGGACGACCGCCGGGGCGACGACAGGTACGGCCGTGACCGCGACTACGACCGCCGGCGCGATGACCGTGACGATCGCCGTGCGATTGACCGCTACGAGCGCGACGACCGCGACAGCCGCCGCAGCCGGTGGGACGACGACCGGACGCGCGGGCGCGAACCTGCACCGGGAGATGGTGAGTGTCAGAACGGATGGCGTCCTGCCGCTGCTGCGCTGTTTACAGCGGGTGGCGAAAAGGCTGCCACGGCGATGCGTGTGATGGCTGGTGCTAACTCGCGAGAAGACGGACCGCGCAAGAGGCGGTCGCGCTGGGGTGATGCAAGCGAGCGTGTCGACGTTGCGGGCCTGCCCGTCAACATTATGGGCAAGGTGTCTCAAGCAGAACTCGACAACTATGCGATCCACGTGCGTCTCGAGGAGATTGGGCGCAAGCTGCGTACCGGAGACGTAGTGCCACCCGACGGACAGCGCTCGCCATCGCCCCCGCCCAAGTTTGACGCGTACGGCCGGCGTGTGAACACGCGCGAGGAGCGGTACAAGGAAAAACTCGAGCAGGAGCGCAAGAGCCTGGTGGACCGCGCGATGAAGAACGACCCCAACTTCCGCCCACCGGTCGAGATGATGCAACGTCGTAACGGCCGCCCGATGGAAAAGGTGTACATTCCCGTGCACGAGTTCCCCGAGATCAACTTTTTCGGCCTGCTCGTCGGTCCACGTGGCAACTCGCTCAAGCGCATGGAGCGCGAGACGGGCGCCAAGATTAGTATCCGTGGCAAGGGCAGTGTCAAGGACGGCAAGGGCCGCCCGGATCAGTACTCGAACGACGAGGACGACGAACTGCACTGCGTCGTGACGGCCGACGACGAGGCAAAGGTCCGCTCGTGTGTTGCGCTCATCAACCGAGTCATTGAGACTGCCGCCTCGACCCCTGAGGGCCAGAACGACCACAAGCGCAACCAGCTCCGTGAGCTCGCGTCGCTCAACGGTACGCTCCGCGACGACGAAAACCAGCTGTGCCAGAACTGTGGTGAAAAGGGCCACCGCCGCTGGGAGTGCCCCCAGCAGCGCACCTACTCTGCCAACGTCATCTGTCGCCTGTGTGGCGGCGCAGGCCACATGGCCCGCGACTGCCGTGGCCGCGGCGACCCGAGCCTCTCGCAGAACAAGGAGACCCAGTTCGACTCGGAGTACACGGCCCTCATGGCCGAGCTCGGCGAGAGCGGCGGCCCCACACCCCAGCAGCAGGAAGAGCAGCGCATCCCCCCCTGGCGCATCCCCGAGAACTGGCACGGCGGCGGCAACCGCGACCGCGAGCCCCGCGACCGCCCCGAGCGCGGCGGCTACGGCGGCGAGCGTGGCGGCTACGGCGGCGAGCGTGGCGGCTACGGCGGCGAGCGTGGCGGCTACGGCGGCGGCGGTGACCGTGGCGGCTACGGTGGTGGCGGCGGCGGTGGCTATGGTGGTGGCGGTGGCGGCTACGGCGGCGGTGGTGGTGGTGGTTACGGCGGCGGTGCAGGTGGTGGCGGTTACGGCGCCGGCGCCGGGGGAGGCTACGGCCAGGACCAGGGCTACGGCCAGCAAGCGGGCGGCGACCAGTATGCTGCGTGAGTACCACCTTTGGGTTCAGTGGGGCTAAAAGACACGCCGCCGTCTCTGTACGCGCGACGCTCTGACGGCCCCGACACCGACCACCCTGACATTGAATTTATTCAATTGCCAACAACAGAGACTAACACGCAGCTACTACCAGTCCCTCGGGCAGCAGGCCGCCTAGGCGCGGCATTGTTGACGCGATAACTAAAACTCACGTAGTGATCTGTCTGGAGGCTATGTATGACGACTTGAGAGTGTGATGGGGAGCGCATGGTATTGCTGGCGCAAGAGTGGCGAGGGATTGTCGCGGGCGGGGAACGGGATGCAGCTCATCGGCGGGTGGTCAAGTTTGTCTGCCAGTGCGACGCGATTATTGGAACCAGAGTATGGTGGTCACATCATCATCGGCGTAACATGCCATAGCAAGTAAGTCATTACCGTGTATTGGCCACCAGACAAGGCAAGCCAAGATACACATGCTGGAGTCCAGGTGCGTGCGGTAGAAAGCGCGAGCCGTTGGTTGAGATAGTTTCAATGACCCACCACGGTATCGAAAGGATAGGACAGGGGTGGGTTCTGCCACCCTCTTACATTCACTCTGCAGCAGAATGGGGTTCGTCTTCAACACCACCGACTCTGGGACACTACACATTCTGGCCGTGGTTATTCCTTCGTCCTGACAGCCTGACAGCCTGTTAGCTATCGAATGCATCTTTTCGCATGGCCTAGCGGCAACGACCGCTCGCTATCACAATTGCCTTCACTCTCACCGGTGTGTAGAAGTACAAACGTCAAATACATCGGATACTGAGGGCTGATTGTAGGAGCCAGGCCAGCACCATTTGCTCTCACGCTTCGCGAGCTTTTTCTTATCGAGATGTCGCTGTCCAAATATCTGATGTCAGTGCTGTCCTGTAGCGTTCAGCACTTACCTTTGACAAACCACGCCATTCCAGTGGTTACACCACGAATAGTGACGTCTTGCATTTGCTCATACGTTGTTGTTGCTTGCACGGGCAGAATCCTTTTCCACGACTTGGTTTTAGCATGGATCTCGAACACGTCACGTACCCCAAACACGCCCTTCTTGGCCCCCCGGCCTCCGACGTGCACGCCGCGGAACACGCTCTTGGTTTCCTGGAGGCCAAGTCTGACGGTGGCCCAGTCCCATCGGATCTGCGGTGGGTTATCGGCAGTGAGGCCGGCGACGCCAAAGACAAACTCGGCTTGGCGACTGGGATCAGAAGCGGGCCCGCTCCGATTCCGCCCGTAAAGGTAGACGGGCGGGAGGGCGCGAGTGGGATCCGGGTGTGCGAATGGAATGGCCAAGTCTTCGTCACGGCCCGACGCCGCCGTGTAAGCGGTGCAGAGAGCAGCCCTGTCGGGTACGGGAACGAGGTCGAAGGTGGTTTGTTGAAACAGACGTGGAATGTCGTCTTCCCAAGCCGCTACGAGCTTGACATGCTCTTTATCGCAGCAAAGAAGATGCCATCGGCCACGGATTCCGGGCCAGTCAAACACGTCGGTTGGACCCAAGTCGGCCGGTGGTCGGAGGCAGAGCAGTCCAGTGCCGCGGACAGGTTTGACAACGTCCTTGAGTGTGTGCTGCACAATGTTGGGGTCGACAAACCCCCAATCCTGCCTTCCACGAGGATGGAGGATGGATGAAGTTACACAACCCACCAACCCAACGTCGACGCCTATGCCAAACCAGTCGGTCTCGTCGTCGGGCGGCCGAGTCGTCGAAGGGGGGCGCACGTTTCCATGGTAGTTGATAAAATCATTGTACGTGAGGTCGCGACGCGCAAGGAGGGCCAGCAAATGGTAGGCGTCGTGGTCCAAAACCGCGGCCTCGTGATAATACAGTTGGCGAAACTCGCGGTTTTCAAGCATGTTTGGAAGCACGGCGGCGTTGAGGGAGGGACGATCGGCATCGAGCGAAGGGAGGTCGAGGTACATGCCAAGCACCGTTTTGAATACCAGTCGCGCCAGCCGTTGCCACTGGCGTTTAGCGCTACATTTTGGCAACCCCACACTCACCTCTGGGTTGACGCGGTCCTTGAGTCCTGTTTCCGGGTCTAGCACTAATGGCTCCTCCCCCAGTCCCTTCCACTTCAGAGCGTCCCTCACAAAGCGGCGGTCGATAAATGTCTGCCTCCAGTCATACAAAGTGCGGGGAGTCAAGAACGCACATGCCTGAGCCGGGTTATCGTAGTGGAACAGGAAGATCTCGCGCCACACATTCTGCTGCTTCTGAGTCGGATCAGTGCTGTGCTGTGCCCCAGTCGATCAGTTGTTGGAGACACTCACATATACCAGGTCGTAGAGAGCCTTGCAGCATTGGGAAACGTTGGCAAGCACAGTCACGTCCCAGAGAGCCGCCAGTGACAGGATCTCGACCTGTAGCTGAACAATCAGTCAACTGGTGCTGTACCGTGGTGGTGGAAACAGCGCAAGACGTACCTCGTTAGGAAGCGAAAGGAGGCGAGGTTTGCTGCCACTCATGGCGCGAGTGGTAGCCTTGTCGTTGGGAATGGCCTTGTTGGCGAGCGGGTTGGACGATTTGCTTGCACTTCTTCGTTCACGTGGTGAATTGGCTCTTGTTAAAGAGCAGAGTGGTGAATGGAGTAGTCTTGGTGTGAGCAATAGACACAAAGGAACAAAGATACTGTACCAAGGGGTTGAACAAACGAGGTCCAAGCCATGGCGGGGCTCCACGGTGGCGGGGATAACGGAATCAAATAAGCCTGCACACACGGTCAACCATGGGCCATGAAGGCCATCATCCGACCACGAGTTGTCCAACACATGGTTCCCATCCTCAACGATGAGCACCCCGCTCGCCCACCTCTCGAACGGCTTTGTCGTTTCCCGCGCCACCGCAGCCGACGTCCCGGGCATCGCCGCCCTGCTCGCCGACGATCCCTTGGGGAGCACGCGCGAGGGCCCGCCCAATGACCCAGCGTACGCATCTGCCTTTGCGGCCATTGACGCGGACCCGAACCAGCTCCTTGTCGTGGTGCTTTCCACCGAACAACCCCAACAACCCGAACAGGGCGAGCAGGGAAAACGACGAGTAGCAGGCACACTCCAACTAACATTCGTCCCCGGTCTCGCGCGGCGGGGCATGCTGCGCGCGCTCATCGAGGCCGTCCGCGTCGACTCTGCCCACCGCGGCAAAGGTCTCGGGCGAGAGCTCTTCACCTGGGCGATAGAGTACGCGCGCACGCGGGGAGCGGGGATCGTCCAGCTCTCCACCGACAAGACGCGGGCGCGCGCGCACGAGTTTTATAAGGGGCTCGGGTTCGTAGCGAGCCATGAGGGCATGAAGCTTGCGTTGTAGTTGGAGGTGGGGGATGGGGATGGTGACGTCATGTGGTTGAAGCGAAAGGGGAGCAATCTGAAACTGCCATATCGCAGACGTTGAAAGTGCAGGTGCTGGAACAGGACACCGTAGAGGTGCGTTTGAGCAGGGCAACCCGTGTATCGTGTGCGCTGTTGTCCGATTTGTCTTGGCCGAGATGGTCCTCTCACAAGCTCCACATCGACTTGGTTTTATGCTTATCCAACCTAACTCTCCATAGCAGAGTCAGCGTTGGAGCTGTTTGTCGGCCTCACGTTTCAGTGCGGCGCAAACTCGAGGGAACAAAGCTGCGCCTCTTCGAGACTTCGGCGCCCATGAACGACATTGTATACAGTAAAACATGCCAATGTCAACATCCACAGACAAACATGCCAATAGCGGATAATAGCTCGATTGCCCACCGATGCGGCTTCTCGACGACAGCGGCTCCCGCCCGAAAGCTGGAGTGAATCTAGAACAGCCCTTGGGGCCGTTCTCGGAGGCGGCCGGTGCGTGTCGTCCTAGGAGGTGATGGTCCTTAGGCGAGGGTGGCACAGTCTCCATCGGGGCGCAGGGAGAGGCCGAGGAAAATGTATCCAGTGGTGCATGTAAATGATCTATGCTCGTCGTATCGACCCATCCCGATCTCGTCGCCTCCCCAACCCGGCCATCTACAAGATACCAAACCTCCTCCCGACACGCTTCGTCTCCCTCCTGCGCTCGAACCGGCCTTCTTCTCTGGACGTGTCCTGCTGGACGCCCCTCTCGAGGACGGCGAGGAGGGCGTGTGCGTCGTCGTAGTGTGCCTGTTTCTGGAGGACATCGCGTGCGACCTGTTCCGCGACGCCGCCGACAATCTCGGCCGTCTGGCGGTCCCAGGCCACGGCGTGCGCCTCCATCTCGCGGACGGCGTCGGCGACGCCGCGGAGGTCGGCGAATGCGTCCCAGAGCACGCGGAGGAGCTCGTTGTACGCGCTCGTCTGGCAACCGGCGAGGTAGGATGTCGCGCCGAGGGAGCGCGCGTGGTCGAAGACGGCGAGGGCGAGGTGCGGTGCGTTCAGGCGGCGTAGCGAGCGCATCGTCGCTGCGAGTGCGCGGGGGTAGGTTTTGGGCCACAGTAGGGGCTCGTCGGGAGTTGGGAAGGGCGTGGATGACGACGAACGTGTCGAGAGCGTAGATTCAGACGGGGCAGAGTTCACCCCTGCAGCCTCTGCACTCTCTCCCCCCTCCCCCTCTCCCCTCACCTCCCCCTCGCGCATGTCCGCCGGCCTCCCTCGTCCCTCGCGCACAAACACATTCCGCTCGGCCCACTCAACCACCTCGCCAGGGCTCGAGAGCATGCTCAGCTGCTCGGCCATCTTGTCAATCGCCTCGGCGAGCTCGGGGCTCTCGTCCTCGACACGCAGACCGCCGGGTCCGGAGCCGAACGCTGACGCAAACGCGGCGGTGGCAGCCTCGGACGACGCAAAGTTGGAACCACCGCGACCCACGACCCCGCCACGGGGCGCAGAGACCATGGCGTCCCACGCACCGCGGCGCGCGGCGAGCTGCGCCGGTGTCAGGGCACGTTCTTCCAGGTGGTGCAGGATGGCCCGGAGCGAGTCGTTCATGCGTCCCGCCTCAGCGGGCGTCTGGCCCGCCGCGCGGTGCGACCGGCCCTGTGTGCCCTTGAGGCGGCGCGGGGCCGGGGTTGCGTTCGACATGGGCGAGCGCGTGGAGCGCGTCTGTGGGGACGAGTGCATCGTTACTGCCGTGCTGGGGGTTAGCGGGGGTTGAGAAGGGACGGTGGGGAGAGGGAAGGGGGGATTAGGGAGTGCGGAGGTGATTGGACCAGAGATTGCGGAGGAGGGTTGGATATGTGACATGACCTCGAGTGCGGTCGGAGCAGTTGCAAGGCGTGGTGCGTCCGAGGTCCCAATGACAAGGCCGGGCTACCATGGGATGCAAGCCCATAGGGGGCCTCGAGATCACCGAGTTCATCGAGACCACTAAGGCCCACAAAGACCATTACGGCCATGACCGCGACCAACACCACCAAGCCCACCAAGCCCACAAAGAGGAGATCCGGAGGCAACGGGGCCGGACATGCCTCGCCAGGTCGTCAAGCAACATCCCATCCCAACCTCAGAGCCGGACACTGAGAACACCAGGCCACCAAGGCCACCGCGTCCACCAAGGCCACCGAGTCCACCAAAGCCACCGAGGCCCATGAACACCGAGACCAGCAGGTGACCGGAGAAAGACCACCGCCCAAGCAAGATTACCCCTCTACACAGCCACAACTCCACTTGGGCAGATGCCAACAATGTCCTCTAGCACAGGAGCGGTCATGAGCACCAGCAGTACCCAGACGCAGACTCAGACCCAGACCCAGACTCAAGCCCCGATCCACAGTTCCGCGACACCAGCACCAACTCCTCCTCCTCCACGCATCACCACCACCATCACACCCCAGCTTCCAGACTCCAGACTCCAGACCCCAGACTCCAGACTCCAGACTCCAGACTCCAGACTCCAGACTCCATCCCAGCCCCCTAAACCCCATCCCAGACGCCAGACTCACGGGGTGCGCAACACCCGATCCCACAGCTGATCAATCAGGTCCTGGTTCCGCGTCGACCCCTCAGCCGATCCCGCCGATCCCGTCGATCCCGGCACTGTCGTCGAGGCCGAGGACGAGTACGAAGTCGAAGCTGAAGCCGAACCCGAATCCAAAGCCGAGGACGACGACGAAGCAGCCGGAGCGGACGAGCAAGTGGACGACGAGGGCTCAAAGTCGGCACCCCCGCCCTCGCCGGGGCCCGACGTAAAGCTGCGGACAAGTACGCGGCGCGTGGTGCCGAGGGCGCGGCGTTCGAGGACGGCGAGCATGGTGTTCTTGGGTTGGTTGGTGTGGTAGTAGGTGGTAGGCAGGAGAGTGAGTGTGGATCGAGGTTGGGTTCGAGGGAGGTAGGGCCTGGCGAAATTGCCATGTGCCGAAATCTGGGCGTGCCTGAAAGTGGCGACTGGCCGGCCTCTTGTGTGTCGGCTCGGTCGGCTCGGCTGCTGAAGAGTTGTGGCAGGCAACCAACGTGTTTTCTTTGGGTGTGCGTGCACCTTTGGCACAAAAGCCGCTGCAGGATGCCTCGTTCTCTTTCATGAGGCGTACTTGGATCGCGCTCATCTTGATGCGCATTGCTACTGGCGAGAGCTCCTCTTGGCGTGAGCTCCTGGTCAGGGGCTCTTCTTGACACGCATCTCCCGGCGGGCTCGTCTTTCACGGGCTCGGCTCCTTCTGTGTGTTTATCTGCACACCGTATCCGTCTAGTGCTATAAACGTACCCATACATGTCATACCAGTGCCTCTGTTCGCCTGCTCATATGTATTGGTCTGGAGCCGACCTGTTCTGGTCTCGTGACGCTACGAGTTTTTGAAACGCCTCCCTCTCTTGCCAAGCCGTTACCCCTGCTTCCTTCTTGCTCCCTGTGCGCGCGCCTACGATGTCCAACCTCCACGACCACCGCGCCATCTGATTCCTACTCCTGACTGCAGTCGGCTCTATCCTATGCCATACGCCGCTTGAGCGCCTCGACGCGCTCCCATGGATAGTCGCCGTTCCACACCTCGCGTCCCAGGACGGACGTGAGTTTCGGCAGGCCGTCCTGCTCGATCACGAGGGAGGCGGCGACGTTTGCCCAGATGACGGCTGCGAGTTAGGAAGGACATGACGGGGAGAGACAACTCTCTCGCTCTGTTTCCAAACAAGGCTGCCTTGGTCGTTCCTCTATGCCAACCTGTCATCACGGAATGCCTCACTCACCCTCGTGCATATCCTTGCCCTCATCCAGCGCCGCCATCAGCCCGCCCATGAACGCATTCCCCGCGCCCGTCGGGTCCACGACGGCGGTCTCATACCCGTCCATGCCCGGTTCCCAGTATGGAGGCGCCCAGTGCACGGCCACAGGTGGGGGCTTTTTCGAGTGCGCGTCATATGTCCCCGGTGGGAGATCAGACGTGAGGGCGTAGCAGCACCCAAGAGGTCCGGCACGGAGGATGACCGCTATGCGCGGTCGGAGGGCGGTGAGGCGCTGCGTTACCCACTCGAGGGTGGCGACGAGCGTGTCGTCGGACGGTTCAGAGATGCCGAACAGCGCCATTGCTTCCGTGTGGTTCGGACTGGTGTTGGCAGGGTACGGTAGGGTGTCACGGTGCGACTCGGGGGGTGTATGCTCCCCTTGGGAGTGGCAGCATGACTCACCTCAGCACATCGACGTTGCGGGAAATCTTGATCAGCACATCGAGGTTTTCAGGTACACATGCAGGCTGTCGATCAGCACGGGTCTCTTGGATCAGACAAACGCACAGGCTCGGGTTCCCACAGAAATCCGGGCGCCCACCCGCCCTCGACCTGCTTGTTGATAGCGGCTATTGCTGCAATGGCCGCATCGGCACGGGCAGGATAGGACACCAGGTGAAGCCATGTAGGGAGGGGGCTGCCGAGGCGCGAGTCGACAATGTCTCGTGGACCGATCGCCAGTGGCTGGGTGAGGTATTCAAACCTGCGGTCAGCGTGTGACAAGGATGGTGTGAGCTGGTGTTCATCCTGTCGACTTTGGTCCGCACAGACGCTGTCGTCGGGTGGCAGCCGTGCAGAGACGTGATCAAAGGCGGCCCATGCTGAGGAGACATCCCTACAAACATGGCCCGATGTGCACGGGTCCGGAGGTCTCCTGTACCACTTCACAACCATCAACGCCCACTCACCCTCTCACCTGACCGCTATATCGGTTCACGGCTCTGATCGTCCCATGGCCGTCCGTGCGCTCGCGCAGCTCCCACATGTCGGCGCCATATGCCTCGAGCGTCAATCGCATGTCCTCCGGCAGCGTAACAGGGGTGTAGTCGACGATCATGCCGAGGCGAGACGGTGGGAGAAATATGCGCGCGCCAATGATGGCTGGAGGTTAGCACGAGCTTGTGTGCGTGGTGATGGGTTGCGCGTTGATGTCACTAGTGCAGGACTGTTGTGTGTGCAGCGTCCTCGCAGAGGTAACTGGAGCGGCTCGTGCTCCCGACCACACCGGGGCGACTGTGAGGGAAATAAAGACATGAATGCAAAAGAGAGTGGTAGGAGTTTGCAAGTCCTCGGAAATGAACATGCGGACCACTTGGCGGTGGTCACTTGATCAAAACCACCCCCACCACAGACTCCCAGAGTAACCAAGTCCCTCAAGAGTCGATCACGGTGACAGACCACATTTCCGCGCTTGCAGATGCTCAGGCACGAGGCGACTCACCATATGTCCCTGCACCTCCGATCTGCGAGATGAGGTCAGCCTCTTCTTCCGACCTTGGTCACGATCATGAGCTTTACGCATGCTCAATGGAAACTTGCATGTTGCTGAATCAGGCGGGCTCGCCAAGGATAGCCAGCCTACGAGCTCGGAGCTGTCCGCCACGAATCACCTCGCGGGCTTAATGACAGCACCCTACACAGCGTCCCAACCATCCCCAGACTATTGTCTGGGGCTTCTTTGCTGTCCGGGTTCCACAAAGCATGTGCGCTCCCGTCACAAGTGCGCCTCAGTAGCCCATGACCAAGTGCCATGGTGGTCGCGAACGCCGGCAGCCAAATGGACACTGCACATGGTCACACGACCTCTGTAGTCCTGGTCCCAGCGCGGCACCGAGGACGTCATGAACACCACCTGGCCAAATCGGCACTTCACACTTTCCCACCCAGATGGGCGCTTGGGCAATGTCGGTCTCAGACAGACCCCACATCTTTCGCATCCAGCTCCCGTAACGCGCAGACGCACCTGATCAGGCTTATCCACCGCGACCTCCTTGCCCGCGCGGACTGTCGTGAACGTGTCGATGATAAAGCTCTCTAAACATCAACGGGTGCACGTGTGGACGTAAGGAACCGAGGAGAATTTCTGGAGTCGGAGAGTGACGTACCGAGCGTCGCTATACGCGGTTTGCGGTAGGTCATGGCAGCGTGCGCCCGTCGCCCGAGGACAATAACAATGTGGTGGAGGAGAGGAGAGCTGCTGGAGCGTTTCCCCCAGGGATGGATCAAGCGCGGGCGATGCGATAAATGGTGGTGAGGAAGCGAGTGAGAGACAATGAGCAGAGTTGTTGCGAGTGAGAAAGGTGTAGGTCATACGAGTTCAAAGAAGCAGTGCGGTGCAGCCCCCGTTAGGTGTCCGAAACAACCTCCACCAGGTCGCGACTTTGGACGTGAACGCCCTCCACCAGACACCGGACACCGGGCGCGTGGTATTACGTAATGCAATTGGGGGTAATGACGTGGGAGGCACAGCGAAACATTACAGAATGGCAGCATAGTCACGTGACTTTTGTGAGGTGATAATTTTTCGGCTCGACGGCCGGACCGCGGGCACGATTGGCCATTGCCTAAACGCGGCTGTTGGCGGGTCGTGGCGGCCTCTTGGGTCCATGCCTCCCCTCGCGTTTCCTCGGGTCCCGGTCCGACCCTAGCGCTCGCGTCTCCTCCCTCGCGTCTCTCTCTACATAGCGGCATAGCGGCTTGGGCAAGTAGACACAGGGATAAACGACGACGACAACAACGACGCGGCAAGGGGAAAGATGCCATATCGGCAGACCACTACGGCCCGCGTCGACCCGGCGTGCTGGGGTAAGACTCTGGACAGCCTTTCCTACCTCTCAAGAATCGAGAGCAAGCTGGCAACGATAGTCAAGCTGGATATCATTTACTGCGAACAATACTGGTTATTATTGCTGGCAAGCGAGCAAAGACGAGTACTGTAAATTTGGTGTGTGCAAGGTTAGAGGGTTAGTGCTCGGCACGCCACGCCACGGCACAGGGCACAGCACGTCCGCGAGCCAAAGTTGGGGGTGTGGTGTGCCAGGGTGTGTGCCAGGCATGCCAGGGTAAACCGTACCAAACCCAAAAAGCCAATTTTTTTTATTATCAGATTGTTGGCATGTCACTGTAGGCCGACGTAGGTGCGTAGGATGGCTTGGCGGCAAGAGCGGCAGTGCGGGCAGTGCGGCAAATGGGGCTGGCGGCCGACCCTACGGGCCCTAGGCTTGCCCTGTCCACGGGGGCTACACGGGCGGTACACTTGCAGTAAACTGGCGGTACAGTACACGGGCGGGATGCAAAGTTTGCCCGATTTCCCCGCCGGTACACCGCAACTGTTGGTGGGTGCCGAGCACGCCACTGCCGCCCCCCAGAGTTTTTGATCGATCGACGGGGCGGCGCAGTATCCGTCGCTGAGCGGAGGGGGCAGGCCGCATGCCGCAGAGCGCAGCACACTGATCAAGAGTCTGGTCCCAACTGGAGGACGACTTGCAACAAAGATGATGGGCAGATCATGATCTTGCCTCGAATTGGTGGGCGGGGGCTCGAGGTTTATCCGATTCAACAAGATTCACAACAATGTAGCATCGATAATCAAAATCATGCCACGAAAAGCCCAATGCCAAATCAGTCTAGAAGTACACACCGCCGTCTGTACAGACGACGAGAGTCAAGTTGTGGGATGAACCGCACGTGACCCCGCGCAGAGTCGCCAGTCGGGTGGCATCGCGATGTGTCAAGAGGGGGAGGGGGAAGTTGGTGGCAGACGGCCCTCGGCGTCGCCGTCGGTGGATATGGGGGAAGAGTCTGCGGATCGGAGAGGCGGCGGCGCGCACGGACGCTCGAGTTCTCGGAGGCGAGTAACGCTAGCAACACGAAGGCCAAGGGGCAAAAACAGCCGAGAATGTCGCGATTTTGCCATCGAGCCAGCCTGAGACAAGCGCTGCCCCCGGTCGACAGATTTCGCCCCCGGTATTCCGAGTCGTGCCGCTCATGACGCCGCTCCGAATGACCCCTTCCCCGAGAGCACCGCTGCCACCATCCCCCGGCCTCCACCGCGACGCGCGGGGGAGAGGGGAGGCGGCTTATGCAGACGCTGCGGCCGAGTTTGCAGCTGCGGGACTGCCCTCGAGCGAGTTCTGGCCGCTGCGGTCTGCGCTTGCCGAGTCGCTGCGGCTGGCACTGCCGCTCTCGCCGGTCGCCTCCTTGGCGGCCTCTTCGCGCTTGAGCTGTTCAATCTCGTCGGCAGTGAGGAACCGGCCGCCCTTTCCACGGGGACGCGAGCATGCATGCCGGTGCCGCGATTCGTGGAGGTAGGGCTTGCGAGAGCGGACGAGACGGTTGAGCTCTTCGAGGCGGGCGCGCGCTTGGCGGCGCTTCAATATACGGTGGTACTGCTTGGCGTTGACGTAGAGAGGTTCTTCGTTGTCGACGTCGGCTTCCTCGGTCACTCCGTCCTCGCCGCCGGCCCCGTTCTCGTGCTTGACAAGCTCGTCGTCGCGCACGCTGCCGTTGTCCACGCCGTAGCCGCTAACCGAGGGGTCCTGGCCCGGCGACGCATCCGAGCCAGACTGGTACATGGACGGATGGCGGTACGTGCTTGGACCAGGCTGGCTGAGGTCGAGGTCGAGGAAACGAGATGCATCGTTGCCATTGCCATTGCCGTTGCTGTTGACGTGCATCCCGGCGCGGTCGTCCATGACGCCGCCGCCCTGGTGCTGGCCGCCGTGTCCGTGAGGCGCGTGGGGGTGCGTCGTATGCTGCTGCTGGTGGGCCTGGTGCTGCGGGTGCTGCGTATGTTGCTGGTGCTGCTGGTGGGTGTGCTGGCCGTGCTGGTCAGCGCGGTACTGGCCGTGGCCGCCGTGCGAGGAAAAGTCAGGCTGCACGAGGTGCGGGTACGACCCGTTTGTCTGCGGCTGCGCGCTACCGGGGCGCTGGTAGTGCTGATGAGAGACGGTCGAAAAGCCCAGGTCGTCGGCGTAGCCGTAGCTGGAAAAGTCGAGCGACTGCCCCGCCGATCCAGAGTCGCCGTCAGAACCCGTGGCGACATAGTCGTACCCGCGGCCCAAGCCGGCACCGTCGCCAAACGACGGGCTGCCGCTATACGACCCGTTGGGCAGTAACGACAGTAGTGGGAGCGACGTCGTGTTCATGTTTGGTAGTGAGATGGTCGGGCCGTGAGGTCCGGTAGCTCGTCAAGGTGATGTGGACAAGACGGAGAGGGCAAAGATGAAAGCGAGTTGTCTCGGTGAGGGTCGCCTTTTTCGAGGTCGGATGCAACTACGCGAAGGGGCGGCGGCGTTCTGCAAGCCGAAAAGAGTTGCAAAATGAACACGGACCGTGCGGTGCGAGCGAGCAGCAACGAGAGGGGTAGTGGAGTGGTAGGGGGTGGGGTGGTGGTCGAGTGGGCGACGAGGGACCGGGATCACTTGACTGGTGGGATGATGAGATCAAGAGAGAGGGAGGAAGGAAGGCGCGCGCCGAAGCTTGGGATGTTGAGAATGTCCAAGCGAGGTTGAGGATCGGCGTCGATCGTCGAGATAACTGGGTAGGTAGGTGGGTAGGTAGGGGGTTGATTGGATTGGGCGGTGATGGGTGGATGGGAATGTCGATATGAGCAAAGACAAGGTGGGTGGTTGGGCGTGTGTGTAGGGGTGTGTGTGTGTTGCGAGGATGAAAAACGACTTGATGGCGGTTGCAGGGGACGATGTAGGTAGGTGACTGATGGCTCCGAGAGAGCGGAGAGGACAAGCAGAGCGAGCAACGCAGGGGACGACGAGGACGAGGCAAGAAGGAGGGAAGGAGAGCAGAAGAGAGAGGCAAAACCCAGGCACCAACTCTGTCGCAACAAACGAGGGCAAACGAGGGCATCGGGGCGCAGGCTCTGCACCTCACCTCGAGAGCCTGACCACAACCTGGCCTGGGTGCATTTTCGGCCTAAGTTCGGACTTTGAAAATCCTTCAGCGCGCCAGCTTGGCACACTTGATCATAGAGCTAGTAGCCTCTTTTTTTTTTTCTCCTTGTGCGGCCGGCCAGGCTGCGACTGCTCAGCTGCTCGTCGTGCTCGGTCTCGTTGACCTTTCCGTCCGTGCCCCATGAGCTGCGTGACCGACATCCGCGCCCACCGGCCACCTGTATGCAGACAGTGGGCTGTGTTTGCCTGATCCGGCTGTGACCTGTGCTGTGCTGTGGGTCTCTCCCCGTGATCTCTGTTGCCGCCCACATCCCATCCTATCCTATCCCCATCCCATCATGCCCATCGAGCCATCCCATCAAAGCGATCCATTGCCTGTGCTCTGTTGGCCCGCCTAAACACCCCCCTGATATCTCTCTCCATCGGGTGAAAAAAAAAACTACTCCTAGTCATGCCCCCCACTTTAACAGTTCTAGCCACATGTATTTACGTAAAATAGAGGCAAAGCCCATTCCGCTCGACACGTTGTGCCACACTGGATGTAATTCCGTCTTTCCCCGAACGGCAGCTTGGGCGGTTGGGCGGTGGTGGTGGTCGAGGATGGCTCTGGCGATCAACGGCCGGACGCTGTTGGCTGTCGCAGCGCAGAGAGGCATGCTGGCTGGCTGCAGCTGGCAGCTGGCTGGGCATGCTGAGGCTGGGTGGGCTGTGGACCAGGCGGGTTGCCGCGATCTGGCTGGCTAGCTGGCTGGCTGACTGCAGCTGGCTGGCATGGCTGGCTCTCTGCCTGCTGGCTGGCGTGCCTCCCCATCCCCTCCCCTCGCTCCCCCTCTCGCCCTCGCTCGCTCGCTGGTCCGCAACACCTCACCACCACTCTACACCACCTCCATCCCTCTCCCTACTCCCCCGTCACCAAAATGGCCTCCATCGCCCGCATCGCCCTCCGTCGCGGCTACGCCACCGCCGCGCCTGTCAAGGTGTGTTTCTGCGCCTGCGCCCGCCCCCACGGTCCTCGCGCTCGCACCGGGAAGAAACGGACGAGCCAACGAGCTAGCGGGCCGGGTGTCGAGTCGGGTGTTGTGTCGGGCTTGCTGTTGTGGAGTAGTTGGGGCCGGGGGTAGTAGTGGAGAGGGGGCGGAGCGATGGGGTGGTCGGGTACACCGTCGTCCATCGCTGGCGCTGGACTGCGCCGAGTCCGCGCCGAGACTATGCCCATGCCCTCGTGCTCCCCGTCCCCATCGCAACTCGCAACGCGGCACCACGATACATGAACCCACACCGACAACCTTTGCCGTATCCAAGACCTATAACTAACACCCCAGGCGCCCATCCAGCTCAACTCGCTGACCGGCACGTACGCCACGTCGACCTACCTCGCGGCGCTCAACAAGTCTGCCCAGGAGCTCGAGAAGGTTGCGACCGACATCCAGGCCTTTGACAAGAAGCTCAAGTCGGACCCTAAGCTTGCTTCGCTCATTGGTGAGTGGCTGGGCTTGAGTCACGTCTTGCATGAACGTTGTGAATGTGGTTGCTGACGCTGCGTCTTTGTCTATGCGTTCGTCGTTCTCATTCGCGCTTGTTCCCGCTCGCAACCAACTACAACTGCACCATTCGCTCTTTCCCCGCCCGCTTCCTCCCCAGACAACCCGACCCTCTCTGCGTCGGAGCGCAACGCGGCCATCGAGAAGGTCATGCCCTCGGGCTCGTCGCCCATCCTCACCAACCTCCTCCAGGTTCTGTCCGAGAATGGCCGTCTCGCGTCCGCCCCCAAGGTCTTTGCCGACTTCCACTCGCTCATGGCCGCCTACCGCGGAGAGCTCGAGGTCATTGTCACCTCGGCCGAGCCCCTCGACTCGAAGAGCATGAACCGCCTCGAAAAGTCGCTCAAGGGCTCCGAGGTCGCGCAGGGCAAGACCCTCAAGTTCACCAACAAGGTGAACCCCTCCATCCTCGGCGGTCTTATTGTCGACTTTGGTGACAAGACCAGTGAGTCGCTCGGGCAGTGCAGGTGTTGTGCGCGCAGATGTGCGCGCAGATGTTGAGGAGAGGGGTTGTCTGAGATCGGACGGGAGGCAGGCGAGGGCCAACAGGTCACGGCCAGTTTTCTGTGGCCCGCCGGCCTCAGAGTCACGTTCATGTCCCGACCTCTTGCTGCCCTCCAACGGTGGCTTTCACATGCGACGGCGCGTCTTTCGGGAACACTACCCTTCTGGAGAGCGCCCTCTTGCTTCCCCTACCGCAGTACCAGCCGTCCTACGAGGATGAACACGCGCTCACCCAACAGTCGACCTCTCCGCCGCCTCCAAGGTCAACCGCTTCAACTCTGCTCTTAACCGTGAGTCAGCTGGGTAGTCGACATGGAGCGAAGCTGACAAACACAGAGAGCATCTAGATGGTCGGAAGCGTAGCCGCGGGGTAAATGAAATAGCATATCACGGACGGGTCGGGGTATGATTGAGCAGGCTGGTGGCGCGGGTGGAGCTGGTGAAGCTGGTGAAGATGGTGGGGCTGGAGAAGTTGGTGAAGTTGGTGATGAGGCAGTGTCAGGGGCAGGCAGCTGGCTAGAGCAGCTTGTTGTGGTTGTTGTGGTGATGTGGTCGCGCTGTGGTGCGAATCTCGAAGTAGTCGAGTCTGAGGGCTGTTATCGTCGACCGAAACGTTTGCCGAGCTGCCGAGTGGATAGGCGCGCCAGACAAGGTGTACGTGCGAGTGCGCGTGCGTGCGCGTGGTGCGTACTCGTAGCGAGGCCATGGTGAAGCGCATCAGTGTCACAGACTCGGTGTCATGGTCTGTCAGTTTCAGTCGGCAGTCTCAAGCAAGCAGGAAGCCTCATGGAGAGGGTTGCAGGGATCGCGCATCTGCGTCGGCATCACCTGACCTCGATATCAGGATCATTACCTCCGTGCCTTCATGCACCAGATGCTCCAGAACCATGGCGAATTGGTGCGCTGCTCTGCAGCATGCAGCACGTCCCACTGCCCACTGGGTTCGGTTGCGCGATCGGGCATGCCTCGGTTGTATAATCGGTCATGCGTGTCATGTGTCACGACGACAAGCCAAGATATCAACATGCCCATGGACCACAGCTTGAGCCGTATCGCAGCGGGCGGCCGGCGGTGATTCCAGGCCAGTGTATGCTGGTAGGGAGTGGTGCACAGGGGCCGCAGTGCGCTGGTGCATGGTGCAGAACAGGCAGAGACCCAGTAGCAGAGGGCCAGGTGCATCAGAGTGGGGCGCCAGCGCGCATGGCCGTGCATGTACGTGTATGGTGTCCCACAGAGTTGGAGCCGGCGGCTGTGTGCCAAGCCCGCCGCACCAGTGCCTGCGGGACGTCATTGAGGTTCTCGGCCCTCCGGCCCCCCCGATCCCACCCACACCTGCCTGCCGTGTTGACAGACGTGTCCACTGTCGACCACCAAGTCGCGTCGTTGTTATCTGTCCCACCATTACGATACCCCAGGTGTACCAGACACTCTTGCTTGCACCATCTCGCATCTTGCGACAGAACACTCTACACACCAGCCGAACACCACACGTCAATAAGCGTCCTTGCTCACTGCCGACCTCCGACCTCCCAACATCCCCCCCTCCCACACACACAATCAGCTACATCCCCCGCCCCGCCCCACCCCGCGCTACCCACCATGCCCCACCGACCCCCCCTCCCCCGGCGCGCCTCCTCGCTCGTCCCTGACCTTCCCCCCGCGGACGCGTCCAAGCCCGACGAAGCGGCCATCGACGACGTCTACGCCGCCGTCGCGCGCACCGGCTCGCTGGAAGCAGCGGCCGAAAAGCTGGCCGCGATTGCAGCACAGCAGGCCGAGGAAGGGGTCGTGCCTGCGGTCGTGCAGCGGCGGCAGGCGTGGTGGAACGAGGAAGAGGACGAGGACGAACAAGCTGCCGCTGATCAGTATCGCCAACAACTTCGGGATGAGGAGGAGGGGGAACAGGAGGGAGAAGAGGTGGTTGAGCACCTCCAGCAGGTCGTCGATGGGCTCTGGATCGGGGATCTGGTTGCGGCTATGGACGTCGAGGGGCTGAGGGAGCGGGGGATCGTGAGTGCTTCGGTTTGGGGCGGGGAAGGGTGTGCGCGGAAGGTGGGGAGTTCGGTGTGCGGGTTGTGCCGGGTGTGGTTCACGTGTGCGGCTTGTGCGGTTGCTGGTCACAGGCATGGCCGTGCTCGCTCCGGTGCGCACTTGGGGTCGTGGTGAGCAGAGCGCGCTGGCTGGCGCGATCATTACCGAGCTCGGCGCAATATTTGGTGGTCATTGCAAAGCAGGTCATGCGGTCGCTGCTGGAGTCTATGGGTGGTCTAGGGGCACCACCTGCGGTGCCGCAGAGTGTCAAGCGGCTTGCCTCGACGACTATCATGGTCAAACAGCGGGCATGACCATGCAAAGCACTACGGCTGCTGCAGCGCGAGCATGGCCACGTAACGTCGCGTTCGCTGCCAGCGTGTGCTCTGCCTACGATGGTATCCCGGCTAGCTCTGCCTGTTCCTCTCGCCGACAGTGTTCATTGCCCCCGCCATTGCCCCCCAACACACACCAGTGCTGACCCCAGGCCAACGTCGTGTCCCTACTCCGCCCGCGCCTCGAATTCGCGCCCGAGTTCGGCACGTACGCGGTGGAGATTGACGACGCGCCCGAGACAGACATCCTGACACATCTACCAAGCACGTGTGCGTGGATCCGCGAGGCGCTTCTACGGCGGCAGGCGGGGCGTGCGCGCGACGCGGGCGACATTGAGGGCGCCGAGGAGGCCGAGGCCGAGCTCGAGACGCGGAGCAAGGACATTGACAAGAGCGCCGACGAGACGCGCCCCGGCGGCGTCCTCGTCCACTGCCAGGCCGGGATGAGTCGGAGTGCGACTGTGACAGCGGCGTTTCTCATGGCCGAGCTTGAACTCGACCCCGTCGAGGCCGTCAGCGTCGTGCGTGAGGCACGCCCCGTCGTCGACCCGTCGGAAACATTCTGGCACCAGCTCGGCCTCTTTTACGGCGCCGGCGCGCGTGTTACGCTCAAGGATAAGAGCACGCGCCAGTGGTATCTCGAGCGCAACGCGGGGCTCGTCATGAGTGCGTACAGAATTGCAGTGTGCATGTGTGGTAGTTTGCTTGCTTGCCAACATCCCCCTCTCCCCATCGCTCTCATCGCACCTCCCTCCACCTCAGTTCCGCCGGCTGCCGGCTGCTTTGCCTCCGCCACACACTTGCCACCTCCACTTTTCCGCCCCGGCGACTTTGAATTCTCGCACTTGCTCACCCACAGACCACGGCTCGGCACCCATGACCGAGATGATGCGGCGGTACCCCGCGACGCCCTCGGCCTCTACGCCCGCGACGCCCGCGGGCGGCGTGGGGCGGCGCAAGATCCGGTGCCGCATGTGCCGGCGGCACCTTGCGGTGCGAGAGCACATGATGGACCACATTCTGGACCAGGCGCCCGTGTCGCGCCCGCGCACACCGAGCAACTTTACACTCCCGGCGCCGCTGTCGTCGCTTACGGGCGAGGGCGGCAAGGCGGAGGGCGACGCCGTGGACGACTCGCCTGGCGAGCCGCGGATGCGGCGCGACTCGGTCGTGTCCGACGTCATCAACCCGCTCACGGGCCTGCCGGGGGCGACGCTGTCGCGCCGGCCGTCGGGCGCGTCCTCGCGCCGCCCCTCGGTCGTGTCCCTCACCGACGCCGCACCCCCGGGGACACCGGGGCGCGCGCGCTCCCGCTCCATCCTCGGCGACGCCCTCTCGATGTCGACCGCGGGTTCGCGCCGCCCCTCGAGCCCCACAAAGCTCGCCACTGCGCCGCCCTCGGGCGCGTCCTCTGGGCCCGTGAGCGCAGGCACGGCCCCCGGATCCGGACCAGGCGGGCGCCAGATCCTCGACGCAGACCAGCTCGCCGCCCGCCTCCCGCCCCAGCTCGCCGCCCTGCGCGCCATGAGCTCGACCAACGCCGCGGGCGCCAGCGCCCTGTCATCCCAAGCAAGCTCGCCCCCCTCGTCGCCCGAGCCGACCGAGCCGGAAAAGACAAAACGCCCAGAGGGCCCACCACGCCGCCTCTCCAACCCCACGGCCTTTGGCGGCCTCGCCATGACCCCCGCCCCCGGCGCGAGCCCCGCCACACAGTCCCCCGCCACCACCACTGCAGGAGGCGCCCAGGGATACCCCTTCGGCAATGCCGCTGGCGGAAACCTCCCAGGCGCAGGCACGCCCATCCTCGTCAACCCCAAGTGCTCGGGATACTTTGTCGAGCCCCTCACGTGGATGGAACCCCAGATTGCCACCGGCGGCGTCAGCGGAAAGCTCGTGTGTCCCAACGAAAAGTGTGGGGCAAAGATTGGAAACTTTGACTGGGCGGGTGTGCAGTGTGGGTGCCGCGAGTGGGTAACGCCGGTGAGTGGGACGTGTGTGTTTGTGTGTGTGTGTGTGTGTGTGTGTGTGTGTGTGTGTGTGTGTGTGTGTGTGTGTGTGTGTGTGTGTG
>JAMFRD010000117.1:0-16129 GCA_025502685.1 Pascua sp. PH4015B
CGCTAACCCCAGCGTCCTCGGCTCCAAGCGCAACGTCATCTCCCTCCTCACGGGCGTCTCCCACGCCAAGCTCCAGGTCCTGCACCAGGGCGCCGCCCTCAAATTTTTCTACATGTCGCTCGTGCACTCGATTGCCGCGTGTGTGCGCGCCAATCGGGAAATCGGGCTGGTGAAAACGGTCAAGACAGACGACATTTACGTATCCGGCTTTGTCGCGCTCGCGCCGTTGTGTGTGCTCGTCGTTGGGGGGTTGCCTCCTTTTCGGTATGTCAGAGTAACCAACCTGGGCTGTGTGGTGGGGTGTGGCGGCGACGTGGCGGTGTGGGTGGCGATGCGGCAGGGTGGCCCCGTGGAATTGTAAGTATTGTTGCTGACTGACCAGAAGGTACACATACGAGCTCTTCTGGTACTGCCACGCGACCATGGCTGTCTTCTTCCTCGCCGCCCTCTTCTGGCACGGGTGCGGTCTGCTCGACAACAAGTGAGTCCACCCACTGCAACGTGAGACTGTGCTCTTGCCGCCTCGGTTATGGGGCCGCACTGGTCCTACACCACCTCTGCCCATGACACTAGGATTGACACACAGCGCCTACTGCGCCGCCACGATAATCCTCTTCCTCGGCGCCGCGCTGTACCGCCTCGGCGCCGTCCTCATCAACAACGCGACCCTGCACGCCGCGACCGTCTCGCCAGCCGACGAGCACACACTGCGCATCACGATCCCAACAAGCATGCGGTGGGAGGCGGGCCAGCACGTCTTCCTGCGCTTCCCCGCTGTCCGACCCTTTGAGTCTCACCCGTTCACGATTGCGAGCCCGTGTCCCGAGGGCGAGCGCGCCATGACCTTCCTCGTCCGCACGAAACGCGGGTTCACGCGCGCCCTCGCAGACACCGGCGGGGGGCAGTTCAACGTCCTCGTCGACGGACCGTACGGACACGCCGCCGACGACCTCGCGGCCTTTGACCACGTCCTCGTCTACATCGGCGGCAGCGGCATTTCGTGGGGGATTGGTGTGCTCCAGGCGCTGTGTCGCGAGGGTGGGCCGCAGCTCTTGCTCGTGTTCGCCGTTCGCGACTACTGTGAGTTGTTCATCCGGGTTCACGTGCTGACGCACAGCGGCGCTGGCGTGGTTCCAGGACCAACTCGCCGCCCTCCAGAGCAAAGGCGTCAAGGCTACCATCTACATCACAGGCAACCAGACCACCTCGACGCTTGAGAAACAGGCTGAGACTGTGGACTTGACGCCTCCCGGCTCGCCAAAGGAGCACACCCTCGAGCCCGCGTTCGGCCGTCCCGACATCCCGGCCCTCATCGACCAGGAGATCCATGCGCGTACGGGCACAATCGCCGTGTGTGGTGAGTCATGTACACAGGAGTAATCTGACGTACCAGGTTGCGGACCAGCCTCGCTCCTCGCCGACGTCGCGAACGCCGTGTCCCGCGCCGAGGTGGATATCCTCACCGGTGGCCTGCCCGGTGTGGATGAGCTGTACCTCGTCACAGAGGCTTATGGGTGGTGAGCAGTGGTGAACAGCAGGCAGGACGGCAAGACATGCCCTTGATATGTACATGCCTGCACTTGAAAAGCAAAAGTCTGGGACGAGATGCAGAGCTACAATCTTGTTGAAGTGACCGAGCTTGTTGGCAGCATGGCACTGCCCCACAAACGACACTGCCAACGACACTGCCAATGGCAGTGTCGTTTGTGGCGGTTTGCACCTTTCAGTCCTACCACTTCAACCTCACCTGGCGCCCAGTGTGGTTGATAAAGTTTATCCTACCATGCACGTGCAGCATTCTCCCAAGCTCTTCATGTCGAGAGCCGAAATAGCCCGCAAACGACACGACAACACGGCATGTCGAGCACATGGGGCCAAACTCGGCCCTTTGGTGGTGTCCCCAACGTAACCTCGCAACCTCGGAAGAGTCGTAGGTCCATGCACAAACCTTGCCCACGTCATGCATGCCATGTATGCCATGCTTAACGCGCGCCCGCGCCAACGGACCCCTGCGCGTGTGCACGCGTGCACGGCCATGCATGGCATGCATGTCAAGCACACGTCGTAAAAGCATAGCATGCATATTCTGGCACAGTTGACCAGTGGGCCTCATGGGCCGATGGCATCGAGCATGCGATCGGGCGTACGCGTCCTACACCCTACACCGGGGGTTCTCACATTGCGCCCTACACTCGTGGTTCTCACATGATGCATTAGATGAAAAAAAATGATACACGGCCTCTGCCGCTCTACAGTGTTCACAGACCCCAAGCTTGGATGGCCAAGCCCGAGACGCCTTGTATTGTGCTTGCGCGACGAGCTTTATGTGCCCGTGCGCCCGGTCGCATACAACCGAGGCGGCAACGCGCATACTCGCCCGCTTTTTTCCCTTGTTATCTCTATCTTCTCCACGCCGACGGCCACCTCTATCCACACACTTCCACTAGAGCTCATCCTGAGCGCGTCTTTGCCGCCTGCTGCGTGTTCTGGTGCACAACGTCGAGCGTCGAGCGCAGCACATTGGCGTGTGCGACCGCCATCGGGTCGTTACCGAGGCGTTGCAGCTGGGCGAGCATACTGCTGATCGCGGGGGCCACGACACTCGCCACACGCGGGAAGTAGGTCGCGATCGCGGGGTCGCGCACATCGATGAGGCCGGCCGCGCGGCGGAGCCACGTCGCAGCCGTCTGGAAGAGCGGGTTGTGTGGCTCAATGTCAGGCAGAGCCGACGAGAGCTGGGCGTTAGTGGAGAGGTCGAGTGGGGTTGCGTAACGGCTGGGGTTGCAGACTTACCCGATGCAGGAGCGTGAGCAGCACGGCCTGGCTCAGTGGGCTCCGTCCGGCCGTGGGGAGGATAGCGTCGGTCTGCGAAGCGAATTCAGAGACCAGCTTGAGCGTCGCAGGTACAGTCTGCTGCCCCAGAGCCTGGAGGAAGGCGTCCTCGAGGTGGGGCTGGGGCGCAGCCGCAGCTGGCTGCTGGCCGTGATTGCCGCCAACGACGGTGCCGAGGCTCGCGGGGACGGGGGTAATGCCGGTGGATGAGTGCCCTGACGACGGGAGGCCAGGAGAGAGGGGTCCACGGGGCCCAGAAATGGTACGCTGCAGCGGGGCAGTAGCCATAGAGCCATTGACGTGTGTGTTTTGAACCGATAGTGCGGCCACCTGCTTCTGGAGCTCGGCAACATTGGCTGCCAAGGTGCGAATCATGGCGTTGGTCTCGCCGTGCGCCTCGCCCTGGTCGGACACGACATCCTTGCGAATCTGGACCATTTCGCGCTTGAGCTCCGCGGCGAGCGTGTCATACACCCGGGTCGTCGCAGCGTTCAGCGCGGGAACGAGTGCCTGCGACACAGCATCGTTGACAGCGCGCTCGACGGCGGGCTGGACGACGGTCGCGATCGTGCGCGGCACAGCGGGCGCGAGCGCACGCTCCAGGTCGCGTCCGACGGCAGCGTGCAGCGCGCCAGTGTCAAGAGCAGCAGAGACAATAGACGGGAGGACACGGTTCAACTCGGTGGCGACGACTGTCGGGATGGCCGACTTGAGTTGCGTTGACACCGCCGCCGATACCGCCGACGTAAGAGCACCCTCGTCCAGGCGAGCTGACACCGCCGACACCTCCTTGGCAAAGGCCTGGCGCAGCTGGTTGGAAACACGGTCCTCGGACTGGGGGTTAGCACTAAACATAACAGGGCTGCGTCAGAACACGGTTGCGTACCTTGCGGAGCGCCTTTGCAAGGTCGTCGGCTGTGAGCCCGCTAGGCGTCGATGGCTGGTCGTTGGAAACGTCACGCGTGGTGGTCGTCGGCGTGGGCGGAGCTGGAGTTGCGGTCTGCCCCTGATCAATCTCCTTCTGCGCCGACTTGTCCTTCTTGCTTGCCTTCTTCTCCTTCTTGGGCTCGGGGGCGGGTTGTACAGCCTTCTGGAACGTGGAAACAATGGAGCGATCCACTTGCGCCTGACTGATACCGTTGGGGGTGGCGTACAGGAGGTCAATGTCCGAGTCGGCGGCACCGAGGACAAAGCTAAGCACAGGGTCGAGGGGGAACTCGGCAATGGTGTCAAACACGGGGATGGGCGCGCGGTCAGTGACGTCCCGAAACGGCGGGTGGCCCTTGAGCGCATAATGGAGCGCGTAGACGGATCCACGCGCAAAGGGCGCAATGTACAGGATCTGGCGGTCGGTGTCGTACTCGGCGTGGGCAAAGTGCAACGCCGGGGGCGATGGGGCAGGTGCCACAAACTTGACCGTGGTGAGAATGGCAAGCACCTGGGTGATCTGGACAAGGTCAAAGACAGTGTCATTGCCGCGCCCGACAAGAATGTTGGCCTCGCAGAACCGCACCGACGTCGGCGGAAGCGACGTCGAGGCCGGAAGCTGGCGCTGCCACACGCGGTTCAGGTTGGCCACCGAGTAGAGGCAAAAGTGGCCAGACGACGAGAGGAGGCCGATGGCCTGCTGCATTGCGTTGATGCAGAACGAGACGAGCACGCCGTTTGTCTTGAGCACTTTGGCGGCGCTCAGGACCTCGCGCGCGTTGACATGCGGGTCCTCGCGGTTGGAAGGCTTGACAAATACCACACCGTCGGTGCCGCCAACCACTAGCCAGTCGGCAGACGGCCCGTCGCGCTTGACCCACTCGACATGGTTGACGTCTCCCAGTTGCTGCTCGGCGGGGACCGAGTCGGGGTCAATCGGGCCCAAGCGGAAGATGAGGGGCACAGAAGGGTCGTCGCGTTCCCACGTCTGCGGCACGCGGTAGACCGAGACGGCCCCATCGACACCGACGACGGCAAGCGCGTCAGGGGATGCGGCAATGTCGACGATGGAGCCCCCGCCCTCGAGCTGGATGACGGTGCGGGCACCAGATGCCCAGTCGATGAGGCGCACGCGACCCCGAGGCAGGGTGTACGCAAACCATCCCTTGGTGGTGGCGACGCTGCGGCCGCGCTGGAATGCAACGTTCTCGGCCTTCATGATCGTCGTGGGCACAATCTGGACGCTGCCGGGCGCATTGGCAAGGGCATCCGCGTTGGGCTTGGAAAGGTCAATCGTGATGGGACCGGCGGGGAGGGATTTGGGGCTGTATACGTTAACAGGAGTGCTGTGGCTGTGGGACGAAGGAAACTCACCCCGAACCCTCGACATTCTTCGCGACCTTGCTTGCAAGCCAGGGAAGGCCCAAGTCTTTTGACGTCTTTGGTGTCGGCGCGACAGGCGACGACGCCGAGGCAGCAGATGTCCTGCGCGAGTGCCGGGCGACCTGAACGTGCCTGGCGGGGGGCGACTTTGAGCGGACGGGCGCGAGTGGGGCTTGCGTTGGAGCCGGTGGAGCCGGAGAGGGCGCAGCAGATGCCGGGGTGGAAACGGACGCGGCAGAGGCTGCCGACGAGGGAAGGGGCGAGGCCGATGCAGCTGCCTTGACTGGGACGGCGGGTGGCGGGGCGACGGGCTCGACCGACTTTGCGGGCGACGCCGATGTCGTGCGCGGGGTATCAAACACGTCAAAGGGAGATACGAAATCGAAGATGGACTTCTTCGGTGGAGCTGGCGGTGCGGGCGGTGTCGCTGCGGCGGTGGCGTCAGCTGCGGGAGGTGCAGTTGACATTGTCGGTGCGGACGCGGCCGGCGCAGACGGATTAGAAGGAGCAGATACGGGCGCAGTGGTGGGAGTCATCACGGGCGAGACAACCTGTTGGAGTGAAGGAGGCAGAGGAGGAAGAGAAACAGGAACTGTGTGTTCTTGGGGAAGAACAGCAGACGGTCCGGTGGGGGGTCTAGTGTGTTAGCGATGACGTGAGGGGGGGGGGGGGGCACAAGCGCTGCCGATCACGGCGTGCTGATACGACGTACGACTTGAGAACATTCAGAAGGGACGACTTGCGCGCCTCGTTGCGTGCCTCGTCGGTGCCACTGGGGCGTTCCCCGCCGCCGCCGAGGGAGAGCATGCCGAGGAGCTTTGCCTGGTGCGGGGGCGAGAACGGGGGTGGCGAGCGCGCGGGCGAAGAGCCATTTGGCGACGGTCCAGTGGGGGAGCGCACCGATGCGGAATGAGACGCGGGTCCCGAGATGGAGCCGGTGCGCCCCACCGCCGACGACGCCGAGCCCGTCGAATGCGTACGGATCACAGGCGCACCCACGCCCGGAACCGGGACGGGGACCGCCGTCGCCGGCGGCGTGGCACGAGTCACAGCCGCGGTACCAGCAGAGCCCGGCGGCGTACCCTTTGACGCATGGACGGCGGCCGAGGGACCGCGGGAAGCCGGCGTTGACGAGATGGACTTGAAGAGATCGTCGATCGACACGGCCTGGATCTGCGGGGGCGGTGTGGGCGCCGCTTGCTGCTGGACAGGTGGGCCAGACGCGGCGCTCTTGAGCATCGCCAGCAAGGGGTTGTCCATGCTGGCGGCTGGGGAGGGGGAGGGGGAGGAAGAGAGAGGGAGCGAAGATGGCAAAGGAGAGTGGTTTGGAGAGAGTGAGGACGAGTAGAGGAATGTGTTGTGAGAGGGGGGAAGGGGGAGGGGAAGGGACGACGAGCGGCAACCAAGTGAGACCCAAGGGGAGACTGCAACCCAACGACAGGCCACAGGCGCACAGACCTCCTTTGACGATGATTCAGTCGTTGGTCGTAGAGGCCGTCGTCGCGTGCGTTGCTCATAGGGCAGAATTTGCTTCCGTCTCCGAAAGTTGATCCGCAACCGGCCCGACGAGTCCAGGGCACAGACCCGGCCAGCTCGGCAAGCATCGGCGGAACAAGCCACGTGGACCACGCGACACGAACCCAACTCACCCTGGGTGGGGGGAGATGGATCTGACGTATGACGTTGATGGGAAAAGTCAGTTCGGGTACAAGTTTGCATAAGTGACACACTTTGTTACGGCGGGAACCGGCGGCAGTCGAAACAAACCGCGTCGCTTGTTTTTCTAGACCTGCTAAACACGTCGTCCCGGGAAACCCATACTACGGTAGACTCCCCCCGTTACTCTTGCCCTTCAACATCGACCACCTCTCTGCATCACTCTCTTCCATCACTTCACCTCGATCACTCGTCACCACCAGCTGCATCGCCAGCCGCTCGCCCCATCTCTCCTTCCTCCGCACACCTTACCTCCCGATGTCCCCAATACGCCGGCCCCCAAGCTCCGTCGCCGTCATCGGCTCGGGCCTCTCGGGTCTCACCGCCGCGTATCGTCTCTCCCAGGTCCTCCCCTCGGCGCGGGTGACGCTCATCGATGCCGCCAAGCGCACGGGCGGGTGGGTCGAGACGACGCGCCATCCCGTCGCGTTTGATGCGGCGGGTGGACGACAAGAGGGCGAGATTGTCCTCGAGGGGGGTCCGAGGAGTATTCGGCCACGAGGGCTTGGTGCGCCGGCTATGTTGAAGCTGGTGAGTTGGACGGCTGGCGGGGTAGACTGGAAGCCCGGGGGGAGGGAAAGGAGGGGGATTGTCTGGGGAGGGTTGTCAACGGGACGAGGAAGATCGTCGGGAGGAAGGAGACAACCGGTGCCCACAACTACCTGCGGGCTGTAACTGTCGTCCATGGCGGCAGCTTCACCAGGGATGCCGGTAGTGTGTCTACCACTGCAACTGCCTCACAGTCCCTCGGCGCTCCACCACGAAAGGAAGGCGGAGGTGCGATCGATCGAGGTTGAACATGGAGCGGGGACATGCCAACGGTCCGGCATACGCGTCTCCACCAGGTGGGCCTTGGTGCACCTCGGCGACTCTCTGTTGCGCCATCCCTTGGAATCACCACCCCATCGCTCCTTGCCGCTTCCTCACCCTCCACTGCCTTTCCACTCCAACTACTCCCCCTTGTATCTCTCAACCGCTTGCCTCCACTGACACTTCAGATCCACGACCTCGACCTCGGCCCGTCCGTCCTGCCAATCTCCAAAACCCACCCGGCAGCAAAGTACCGCTACCTCGTGGACCCCAATACGTGGGCGCTCACGCTGCTCGAGACGTCGCCGCGGATCCTGCAAAACCTCGGTTCGCGCGCGGTGCGCAACCTTGTGCTGGGAGTGGCGAGCGAGCCGTTCAGGCCGCGCGGGACGCCCACACCCGCGCCAGATTCCTCGCTGGACCCGTTTGACGAGTCGGTGGATTCCTTCTTTACGCGCCGCTTTGGCGCCAACATGGCCGCGACGTCGAGTGCGATGGTGCACGGCATCTACGCCGCGGATCCCGCAACCCTCAGCGTGCGCTCGGCCTTTGGCGTGCTCGTCGACGCCGAGAGGCGCGCAGGCAGCGTCGTCCTCGGCATGCTCCGTGGAAAACCGTCGCCGGACGCCATTGCAGAGGCAGAGGGGTGGAAGGCGCTCGGCGACGTCGGCGAGGCGCGCAAGGACTGGAGCATGTATGCGCTCAGGGGCGGGATGGGGACGCTTACCGATGCGCTCGAGCGCGAGGTCAGGCGGACGGCGGATGTAAGGTTGGACGAGGGTGTAGAGCGGCTCGTGCCGGGTGAGGAGGGTGTGGAGGTGAGTCTGAGTCCGAGTCCGAGTCTGAATCCGAGTTCAAGAATAGTTGGGAGGGCGGAGTGTAGGAGCGAGGCAGGGCAGGTCAAGGAGGACAGCAAGGGTGCTCCTCTGGCAAAAGAAACGGGGCCTGTGCTATTGCTATCGCCGGCCTTTGAGCGAGGGTGAAGAAGAGAGCAATGACGACTTTTGTGCTCGGCTGCCTTCTCCTGCCCGAGGCATGCTCGTGTCCGCCTTGAGCATTTGGACGAGCCGCATACCGGCATGTCCATGCTGCGCTGCATGCACACCCAGCATGCCCGTCTTCGACCTCTTCTCGGGGCCCATTCCAAACCCCCACCGAACCACCCCACTAACAACCTAGGTCACGACCCCCCTCGGCACCTCGCACTTCGACCACATCATCGCCGCCCTCCCATCACGCCACCTCGCCCCGCTCCTCTCCTCGCCCCTACCCCACCTGAGCGCCAACAGCGCCACGACGGTCGGCGTCGTCAACGTCGTGTACCCCCTGCCGCCATCACAGGTCCACCCCACTGGGTTCGGGTACCTGATCCCGCGCGGCGGCAGTAATCCCGAGGGCGCTCTGGGCGTGATATTCGACTCGACGGCGTTGCCGGGCGGCGACATCGGCGTGGAGGCACAAGTGACAAAGTTGACAGTCATGATGGGCGGCCCACACTGGTCGTCCTACGCCCACTCTGACTTGGCACCACTGCCCCGCCCGACAGAGGCGGAACTCGCCCCCCTCGCGCTGGCACACCTGCACCGCGTCTTCCCCCACCTTGCCCACACGCCCCCACTCCTCGTCAACCCCCACCTCCGCACAGAGTGCATCCCGACCTATGCGCCGGGGCACGGCGCGCGCCTCCGCGCCCTCGACAAGGCGGTGAGAGAGGGGCCGTGGGACGGACGCCTCACGCTTGCCGGTGCCGGGTACGGGGGTGTGAGTGTTAATGATGTCGTGTATGCGGGCGAGGGCGCGGCGGGGTGTGTGCGCGAGGGGGGCACGGGGTTGGAGAGGTGGCGTGCGTGGGAGTAGGCGGGGGAGTGGGAGTAGGCTGCGAGAGTGGGAGGGGGAGGGCAGAGTACGGTCGAGAGGTGGGGGAAGGAGGGACTACGCGTGCTGTGTGGCGATAGAGTAGAGTAGCGTTTCACTGTATACTATGCACAGACTCCACTGCATGCTGTTGTCTGCTGGGCACGAGCGGAATGAGAGTGAGACTGTGAGTGGGAGCGAGGGTGAGAGCGATAATATGCCAAGGCCGCCTAAACGGCCAGAATCAACAAGGTTAGCGGGCGATAGATATCCCCCCTGACCACGCCGCTGACGCCTTCAAGAATACATTCCACCTGGCTCCTTATCTATGCCTGGCGGAAATGAACCGTGCAAGATATAAATGGATACAGGATGGCACAACGGCGCATTGTGGCGCCACTGTCACATGCCAAAACACATGTAGGCGTGCTCTGGACGAGGTCGGCTACTCGCCAAAGAGGTACTCGAAGAAGGTGGGCCTGTCCGACCAGTCACCCCCATCGAAGCGCTGCGGCATGGCTGTCCTCCTCCCGGTCTGGGGGAGGGAAAACGTCGCCGCCACTGGGGAGAGCGGGGGCAGTCTGGAAGTCGTGGCGAGCGGCGAGGTCGTGGTACTTGGCACGCCGAATGACATGGAGCTCGCCTCGAGTCCGGCTTCCGAGAACCCGCCCTCGGAGGACGCGTACGCCGACGACCCGTGCGATGTGGTACGGTGCAGACTTTGCAATTCGAGGGCGGCGAGCTGCGCCGTGAGGCTATTCTGTGATGGTGCAGACGCCGCGTCTTCCCCATTGGCAAGGTCCGAGGGCGGGATCGCCTGCAGTGTGGCATCGCCGTCCGCGTCGCCGTTGGCGCTGTCCGCGTAGTCGGTGTAGTCGCCCATTTCGGTTGCGGTATCGCTCTCGCTCGTGTACGTCGTGCCGTGTTCGGTGCCCGACTCTGTCCCCGACGCACCCGATACGTCGCTCGTCTCGGGCGTGAGGAGGGTGTGAGAGGGCGGGGCACGGGCGCGCGCAACTGTGGGTCGAACGAGGTGTGTGAGACGCACACGCTCGCCGGCGACCGTCGTGTGGTCCTCGCCTGGTGGTCAGCTCACGGTGGGGGAGGATCAGCTGTACCCACTCCACGAGACCAGTTCGTAGTAGCGCGCGACGAGATGCACGACAAGCCTGTCAAACGAGTCTGGCACCGCCCACGAGAGGTTTGCCGCCGACCGCGTCAGCTCGAGGACGGCCGCGACCTCGTCGCCACGGGGAAGAGCGGGGAGGGCCTCGCGCACTTGGTGCTGGGGAGGCATGCGGCGGCTGGGGCCAGCATGCTGATTTGGTGGGCTGCCGCTGCTGACGCCGTTGGTACCGTTACTAGTCTTGCTCGCAGCGTCGACAGCCACAGGTGAGTTGTCGATGACGCGCCAGGCCCACTCGGCCTGCGTGGGGTCGTACTCGCCCCCGAGCCACGCGCGCACCGCGTTCTCGACCTTGGGGACAAGGAGTTCCGCGCGGCGACCGCGGCGGCGAAGCAGTGCTCGTGTCCCCTTCAGACTTGTCGTGAACGCCCCTGCCTGCGAGGAAGGTGCGGCGTGCGCAGGATCGGCGCGCGCCGCCGCACCAGGAATGGGCGCGATGCGCTCGATAGCGTCGCCGGGGAAGGCGGGGCGCAGGGGGCGCGTATGAAGGGGTACCGAGGGAGAGAGGTCGGAGCGGCGTGGAGCGGTAATGTGCGGGTTGTCGATGAACGTGGCTGAGATCGGGTCAGTGCGTCTGGCGTCGTGACTGAAGGGAATCGACCAGAAGTGAGGCTGGCCAGCAGCCATATGTTGGAGAAGGAATAGAAACCAAAGTCGAGATTCGTTCAGTTGAGAGGGAAGGAGAGAACCGCAAAAGTCAATCCATGCGGTCGCCATCCACTCGCACTGGAGGACTTGAACACACCATTGTTCATGCGCCGCACGACGCGCTTCCCCCGCTTGCTCCCATTGGGAACAGGGTCCTCGCGGCGGTTGGCCTCGCGGCGCGCGGCCGCCTTTTCGCGCTGCTGCGCATTGTATGCGTCAACCTGGCGGCGGGCGTGGTTTGTTGGGTTCTGGAGGATTGCAGGAAGGCGCAAGCTGGGAGACGTGGTCAGCCGGGGAAGGTAAGAGAGAGCGTACGGGACAGGTCCAGTGTCAACGTCGGTCATTGTGGACTGCAGGAGCTGGAGAGTGATGCAGAATGGGGTGGGAGGAATGCAAAGGACAGCGAGATCAAGTTTGTCCCCAGGTCGAGACAATCTGGATAGGATGAGTCGATGTTGAGTGGATTCTTGACTAGGATCGTCGTCGTCTTGCTCGACTGTTATCTTTGGTGGCAATCCCATCCCACTGCACGCACGCCGGATCCGAGTCACATGGACATCCGTATTAGCCGGGGAAAAGGCGTAGATAGAAGACTGCATGCCTATTCGGTGTGTTTGGCTGCCACTCTATTGTGCGCCTATGCTAGGTGAAAAGGTCAGGAAAGCCAAGGCACCGGGTGGAGCTTGAGGTAAATACACCCTGCACACACCTTTGGATACTGTAATTGGATTCGGATTGTCCTCATACAAGAAACGTGGCACCAACTGCACCACAACGAACCGTATGCACACCCATGTAGCCCATAGAACAATGGAGCATGCAGTGGCCTCGTTAACTGGTGATCTGACGAGAGACAGCGCCGAGAAGGCAATAGGAGTAAAGATGGGGTCTGTGTAATGTGCAACACGGGTAAAGTGACCAAGCCCTTTGAATGAAGGCAGACCTTTCCGCCTGTCCCGCCGCGCACCTTTGTATTGATTACCCTTTTGTCCCCCCTTGGATCCCCTGAGGTTAGGCTTGCCTTTTTTAAGTCTAGATCTGTACCGGCGCGTGCAGATCAACCATCCAACGCGCCCCACGCTGTCCATCATGGACGCGTGCGTGACGCGTTATTCTTTTACATGGCCTACAGGAGCCGGCTACTTTTTTTTCGCTTCTGTGCAGAACACCAGGTGGAATGTACGCAAGAGGTGACCGAATGTGCAAGGCCTGCAAGGCCTGGAAGAACGAAGAGCACATCAAGGAAGGCACGGCAGGAACAATTCACTTCCTGAGGCATGCATGTAAAGGAATAAGGGCTTCAGGTGGTTAGCAAGTGACTGACGACGTGCAAAGAGTTGGGAAGAGGCAAGGAATAAAGAAGGAAAGTGGGTTCCAGGGAGAGACGAGCACGCGAATAAAACAATGTGTGATACAATGAAGCAACGCGCAACAATAGTTACTGCAACGAGACAGACAGCAACCTGACAGTCTAGCGGCGTAGCAACCGTGGTCTACAGGCGGACCACCCGACACGACTTGAACCAGCGCATTGGTAGCCTACTAGCTGCTAGACGTACAGCCTGGTGCACACTACGGGCTGCGGGCCACGGGCCTACCTGGTGGAGCGCTCGCGGCATTGTGGAAAAAGCGCCGCCGACGAGCCGAGGGTACCCCTGGGTGTATGAGCCCGACCCAGCCCGAAGTCGAACACGGGGCCAAATCAAAACCACCACCACCCACCCACCAACCCATCCACTTCCGCGCGCGCCACCCAGGTACCTTAGCTTGCAGAGTCAGCCGCGCCTCGAGCCAGCCTAGCTGCCAGCCTAGCTGCCTGCCTGCCTGCCTGCCTGCCTGCCTGCCTGCCACCTGCCGCCTGCCGCGTGCCGCCTCGAGCCAGCGCCAGCGCCAGCGCCCTGGTCTCAGCCACCACGACCGGGCAGCACCACTGGTACCACCACCACCACCGTCCCACCACCGCTCGGCCACGCTACCATTGCTCGACCCTCGCCCATCCATCCACTCCTTGCTGCCATCAACACCACCTTCTTGCATCCATCCGTCTCACATCCCAAATCCTCTACACCCAAACGCCCACTCCACTCTCCCCTCGACCAACCCCCCGCCCACCCCCTACACTCTTTTTCCCAACCCCCCTCCCCGCCCTCCTCTCCTCGCACCTCCTTTAACCCTCCGGTCCGAACGCTGCACCCCTGCGCTCCGCCCTTTCCGCACGCACCCGCCGACAGACAGACAGACAGACGCGCTACGTTTACCCTCGCCTCGAGAGTCTCAAACGTCCACATCACACGTCGCACGTTTTACACGCTCCAAACGCTCGGCACGCTCCACCCGCACGGCTTACACAAACGTTGCCAACCGCCGCACGCGTTTTTCTGCATCTGCACCGCCCTACCGTCGCCGCCAAACTCGCAAGGCTAGCTTTTGCGCGCAACCTCCCCACCTCTAACCCTACGCCGAAGCACGCTCGACGCCTGCCTCGTCCCGTCCCACATCGCCGTCCCGTCTATCCATCCAGCGGGTATACCACGCCCCACTTGCACGCACGTCTCTTTTCTTACGACTCTAACGCCCCGCCCACGACCTAGCCACCATGGGCGGATCACTTAGCAAAGCGCTCGGTGAGTGCGGGCGACATCTAGCACAACGAACACGGCACGCGCGGTATAGCCGCTCGGCGCTCTCGCTCGGGGTCTTGATTGCTGTTGCTGTTTAGCAGAGCCGATCGAGTGAGCGCACAGGCGGGAGATATTGTTGTGGCTTTGCATTCTTCCCGGCTACTGCTGCTGCTGCCGTGTTGTTGTGCTCGTCAAACATTTCTGCTTGATCACCAGCTGACGCTGTCTCCTCTTGACCTATACCCATGTCGCACGTTCCGTTTCCACTACAGGCAAGCTGTTCGGGAACAAGGAGATGCGCATCCTGATGCTCGGTCTGGATGCCGCAGGAAAAACAAGTGAGTATCGTGTGTTTGTGCATTGTGTATCTGTGCTCTTGCCTTGCGGACCACGCTGTGCACCGTCACAACCGGGTATGCTTGGATACAGACTGCCAGTATGTTAAAGCAGTGCTCCTCCGGCGGTCCGGCGTGGCCGGCGCTTGCGCACGGTCGCCATCGGACGACTGACCCCTGCCGCCCCTTGGCAGCGCGTTTCGCCGTTCCTCGCCGCGCGCTGTGCTTCAACAACGCCTGTTTAGCATGTGGCAAACAGCTTGGTCGCTTGGGTTACGACAGCACAGCCCATCCCCTCTTCGACGCACCAGCGCTGACCCCAGCCATTCTCTACAAGCTCAAGCTGAACCAATCGGTCACGACCATCCCCACCGTCGGATTCAACGTCGAGACAGTGACGTATAAAAATGTCAAGTTTAATGTCTGGGATGTCGGAGGGCAGGACAAGATCCGACCCCTCTGGAGGCATTACTACACCGGAACACAGGTAGGTCGACATCGCAACTAATGCCGTGGTGACCTATTCTGACCCACCAGGGCCTCATCTTTGTTATCGACTCGGCGGACCGAGACCGTATCGATGAAGCGCGGCTGGAACTCGAGCGCATCCTGGCCGACAGGGAGATGAAGGACTGCCTGTTGATGGTGTTTGCCAACAAGCAGGATATTCAGGGCGGTGAGTCACGAGCGAGACTGCGAGCATCGGGCGTCGTGTCGTGCTACGATGCGCGATGCCTCATGTGCTGCTCTTCACGCGCGGTAGTCACCAGGATGGGCGCTGATTCTCCTAGCCATGTCCCCCGCAGAGGTGACCGAGAAGCTCGGCTTGCACAAGATGCGCGATAGGTCGTGGTATGTGCACCCAAGGTGAGTCATGAAACGGCCGCTAGGCCGTTGCAGCCATTACCTGCAGTGCAACTGGGCTACCCCCGTCTTCCATCGTTACTCACACCGCAGCTGCGCAACCACGGGCGAGGGTCTCTTTGAAGGACTGCAGTGGCTGTCGCAAAACGTCAAGGGCACAAAGGCGTAAACAGCCCCAACCCGCTCTTGACCGTTTCCGACATTGGCGCCGCGCCGGCGCGCGAGGCCTCAACGCCTTGGACACCGCTGCGCGCCATTCCACCGCATCTCGCTCTTCCCCGGCCACTACCTCCTCGACTCATCCTCGGGCTCTCTGGCTCACTCGGCGCTCCGGCTCTTGCACTCTTCCCGGCCTCCCGCCTGTCTGTCTCTATCTCGTGCATCCTGCATTGGCTCCCCCGCTTTCGCCTATTTACGTTAATTCCCGCCGTTACTCCAACTCCTTTTTTTTCCAACCCCCCAACAATGTCGGTTCAGTATGTACCGCACGTGCTGAACCTCGTTACCCACGCTGCTCTAGTAACCCGCTTTCTTCGACCTTTTGAATGGGAGCAGCTGTGTATACCCCATTGAATGCAACTTTTACGATCGGAGCGGGCGGTGGTGCGTTCCAACGCGCGTATGGGGCGGTCGCGACTTTGGCTCAACATTAGACAGAGTCGATCGCAATCGAAGCCAGGCTGGCCCCACTGGGGCATGCCGTGACTTTGGAGAGACGTCGTCGACAGCGTCGTACTCGCAACTTATTGACACTGCGATCGCGCGACACAACCTCGATCTCTTGATCTCTTGGCAAGGAGGCTCAGGTGGACAAGCTGCCACTCATAACATGTGTCTCCACACTCCACACGTGTCCATCTGTCCTTGCACCTCCCGACTAGCCGTCTCGGCAAGTACTCACTCACCCGTAACTCCACAGGCCATGCGGGCGGCGTGCAGTCGTGGCTGGAGCT
>JAMFRD010000117.1:21913-56166 GCA_025502685.1 Pascua sp. PH4015B
GCCCACACTAACCCCAGCTACTCGTGCATCAAGGACGGCAAAAAGTGCTGCCCCGTCGGCAGGTGGTGCTGGCCGTGGAAGCGCGACGACGGAGGCGACGCCGCCGCCGACGCCGGCGAGATGATCGACGCGCTCGATGCGCTCGACTAAGCGCTGCGTTTTCATAAACGCCTTCCCCCTTCGACACTGACTCGGACAGGGGGCACCAGAACATTGACGAGGTTGGATAGTCGTCAGAAGCGTATAGGAAGTTGGTAGCAGAGCAAGAGCAGTCGACATGTATACATGAGAGGTGGTTTATGCGTGTGGCTTATTGTGGCTTGTAGTTCTTGGGCAGTTGGACTGGCATCAGGGGAGTGGACGTGCCCACCAAGGGGCTCCCCGCCAGCTGGGCTGAAGGGTGGCAACGGGCAGTTGACTTGGTACCCCGTCATTGACTGCACGAGCAACTCATGAGATAGCACCTTGCAAAAGTGACCTCGTCCAACGACGTTGCGATAAATGGCGCCAGGACGTGTCATTTCACAGGTAGCTCTTTTGGCCGAGATACCTAGTCCTTTTGGCCGAGATATGCCGTCTATCGACCCCCAGCAGTAGCCAATCTCTACCTCCAATTCTCGTACCTCGCGCTTCGGTGCGGGGAGCAAGCATAATATCACGCCGTGAAGCCAATCTGCAAGCTGTATGTATGGCGATGGGCAAGAAGCGACACCGCGACTGCGACTGCCACATTGACAGCGGCCAAAGCGGCGTGCTGGCCACAGCCGCACTGCACCTGGCGTCAACTGGTGCCCAACTACTGTAGGTTGAAACTGCCATTTAGGCTTTCTTGTTTCGGCAAGTCGGACAGGACCTTCGGCCCAGGTACAAATGGCTCTGTACGGCAGAGGCACACAAGTGGCGCGCACGACGCCCAAGCTCGAATCGAAAGGACGTCAAGACAGGGAAGCTGGCCGGTCCGTTGTGCGCCGCTGCTGCCGTGCCGCGAGTTAATCTCGCGCACCTCCAGGATCGTCCAACCTTGTGTACTGTAGGCCTGTTTTCAACCGCGGCGTGCTGCGTGCTGCATGCTGCGTGTTCCACTGCAAGGACCTTGCACATCGTGGAGCACAGAGCGCTGCCCTCAGCAGGGATCGCAGGGATCGATGCACATCTGTGCACGTGAAAGGACTCAAGGACATCACGTGGTGCTGGGATGTCATATCCGAGCGATTGATGAGGATTGACGATCGCTTGGGTCGGTAGTGACGTCGTGCGCCGCTCGTTCAGGGACTGTGCACCAAGCAGGGAAAGAGGGCACAGAGAGAGAGGGTGCGAGGGAAGGGCGCACTTGGCCAGAGCCGGCCATTATCGGCCACCACACCCATTGACGAAATGACAACAACATGAGCCGGGCACCACAAGGCACCACACACCACCATCGAAGTGTACCAGGCTAGCCAAGGCCACCAGCACGGCAGCACCAGCGTACGTACGTCCCACCTGTACGCAGGAAGGAGCAAAGGAGCCAGCGGCCCAGGCGATCAAGTCTCTCGGCATCCACACCAATCTCTTGGCCCAGTCATCCTGGCAGGAATGGCATGCCCTACACAGGACCATTTCATTTCAATCCACATCCATCCATCCACACCCAGCTCTTTTCTTCAACCTCTCGCCAGCCAGCTCGCCAGTTTATAAGGCCCTCAAAGTCACCGTTACTCGACGCCTTCTTCACCCCTAGCCTCCCCTGGACCCATTCCATCCATTCATCCACCCATCCAACCTTCAAACCCTCATCAACCCTCATCCCTCATCGTCCAGAACGTCCCACAGACCCATCCAGAGTCCCCACGTCATCCCGTGCCGCCCGTGTCCCTCTGCCCTCTGTCCCTGTATTTTCCACATCAAGTGAGTTTTGTTGTCCCCTCGTCGTCCCGCCACCCAGGGCCACCACGGCCACATGGGTTTTTTCACCCAGCACCATGCAGCACACAGCCCAGGCCGGGTCTCTGCCGCCGGCGCCATGCCGCTGCCGGCCATCTCCCCCACCTCTCTGCACTCGGTACACAACCCATCCTCGTCCATGCCAGAGTCTTCTTGGCATTCTCCGTCCTCCATTGCATAGCTCACCAGCGCCACCGCCACCGACGCCACCAGCTTACATTGCCCAGCGTACCACCATCCCGGCTCTCGCGTCAGCTGCCAGCCCCCGCCCCGCACCCCGCAGCAGACCAATATTGTTCCCGACTAGGTCGCAGCAACCTTGCCACTAGGCACTTTTGCACTTGCACTTGCACTTGCACTTGCACTGCTCGTCAACACCCACAACCCCGCATCTACCACACGTCCAGTCCACGTCCACGATGCCGTCGCCCGTCTACGTCGCGCTCTTCCTCACCTTTGCGGCGTGGGTGCTCTTCTTGTTTGTGAGTGCTTTCGGCGTGGGTTGTGGGTTGTTGTCGGGGATGTTGTCGGGGAATGGGACGGGAGTTGCGGGCGTTCAGTGTGGGCCACTTGCGATGCCGACGACCTCGACGGGTGTGGGGACGGCGTTGCGCGAGGCCGAGTGGACAACCCCGCTTTGGTTTCTTCGTCGACTACCTTTGGCCCCCTCCTTTGGCCTCTTGCCTGGCTCCGTCCCGCATCCCGGCCTTCCTTGCCAACCCATTCTTTCCCGAACAACCCCCGCTTCCCCCCACCACACACACACACACCACACAGCTCCCGCTAACCCCAGACCTCCGTCTCCCCGCCCGTCTGGTCGGCCATCTCGTTCCTCAAGGCCCACTCGTCGACGGGAACCACCGTCTATGGCGTCTTTGGCTCGTGTGTCCGGGACGGCGTTGGGGGATGTACCACGCGGTCTGTGTGCTATGACCTTTCTGCGGCGGGGATCTCAAAGTGAGTCGGGAGGGGTGGGGTTGGGGGCGTGGGGTGGTGGGGATCGGAGGCTCGTACAAGGGGAGCAGGGTGTGCGGGCTGTTGAGCGACGGTTGTGAAGGCGGGAGGAGTGGGGCTGAACGACGGCAGGCGGGAAGAGTTGGCAGCTGGGGAGAGTCACACACCCGGAGTTGGTTCGGGCTGGACTGGAGGAGGGCCGTGAGGGCGACTTGGCGGATCGGCGGGGTGCGTGGTACGCTCGGGTCCGGCGGTCGGAGTTGTGGGAGTTCGGGTGATCCGCGGGAATGTTGTGATGGGGATGGGTGGGGCGTTGTGCCGAGCGGCCGGGCGCTGTGAAGACATGATCCGCCCATGAGATAGCCGACTGCCGTCACACGGCGAAACGTTGTTGCGAACAGGCGGCGGACATGTTTTGGTCACCAAACGGGCGCTACGAATCCCTCTGGCGTGGAGCAGAGGTGTAGTTGTGTCTCGAGCCGCACTCGGACGAGCCCCGCCGTCGAGCCTAGGCCACTTCACGGTCTGGGTCTGTTAGCGTGCGGGCATGTGTCTGCGCCGTCCGTCTCCATAACTCCCTCCTGTCCCTCGGCCTGCTCCATCTCACTTGGAAACTACCTCGAGAGCACGCGCTAACCCCCCAGCTCGACAGTCAACCTGAACACGTCCCTCATGCACAACCTGACATGCACGCTCGTGCTCCACCCCGTCGCCGGCGTGCTCGCCTTCATTGCATTCCTCTTTGGCTTGCTGGCCGTCATGGTCGCGTCGCGCGCGTGCACCATCTTTATGGGCATTTTCAGCCTATTTGCCGTCGTCGTCGCGCTCGTCGCGTTTGTCATCGACATGGTCATGTGGAACGTGCTCAAGAACCGCCTGCATGAGAACAACTATGATGCCAGCTTGGTGAGTCGCGCGCGAGTCGCGGGGTAGTGGGGGAGGGGGTCTGAGGGTGGGTCGGGCGTGGGCCTGCGCGGTGTGCTCGAGGGTGATTGTAAGCCACGGCCCTTGCGGGGCACTGCTCGTGTGGCCGTCGCTTGATGACAGTGTACCGGACACAGCATCCAGGAAATCCAGAATGACAGAGCATCCAGGAGGACATCCAGGATGGCAGAACATCCAGGAGGCCAATTCGCTGCTGGAGCGAGAAAGGCACAGTTTGAGGTGTTTCTTCGACTCCCTCCAAGTGCAGATGCTGGAAGCACTCACTTCCCGATACAATCTCTGTTCCTCCCTCCCATTGCTCCATCTCTGGTCCCTCCCAGGCCCTTTTATCCCCCCTTGGAGAACATCCCCCCCCCCCCCCCTGGCCTGAGCATCACTGACCTCCAGGGTAACGCCAACTGGTTTACATTGGCAGCCACCGTTGCTTTGTTGGTCGCGTCGTGCACATCAATCTGCGGCGCGTGTGGCCGCTTTGCGACTGGCCGCGCCGCGGGCGAGAAGGTGAGTACTGCCGAGGGTGTTTGACAGTTGGTGAAGCGTCGTTGGGCATTGCCCATGGCGTCGTCGTTGGGCATTGCGGTGCCATGGTCGTTGGGCATTGCGGTGCCGTGGCGTAGCGCCGCAGCGCGTGGCCAACGCGTCAGGAGACCTCGATATGCTGTACCGGCGCTGGTGACACCGCTAACACCACAGTACTAAACCTCCAAAAATCCCAAACATCTACGCACGTCCACGCCACCCGTCTTCGAGTTGAAGCCGCCGCGCCTCTTGGAACTGGAGCTCCGTTGCCGAGCTCACCTTGTCCTCGCCGCCGAGTAGAAGCCACCTTCGAATTTGAAGTCATCTTCGAGTTGAAGCCACATCATACACTAGCTTACATTGGTATAATCGCCGGCATGAAAGCTGTGCCATAGACTGGCTGCGTGTTGACTGACACTGAGGGTCGGTTGTTGCTGGCTAGTGTTTGAGCTAATATAGACACCTGATGATAACCTCTTGCGAGACAGCATAAATAAAGTGTATCTGGCCGCAAGTCCCCCTTCATGACAGCTCCGGCAGGTTGAATGCTGCATTCCCTACATGCGGCCCTGGAAAGGCAGCCGAGTGGCAGGTCTCGAGACTTCCAGGCGCGCCTGGACTGGCATCTCCAGCGTGGTGTAGATAGATAGGGCGGTGGTAGACGGGGCGCCGATGTCGGCTGGGGCGGCAGGAGTTGACGGGAGTGCGGGGAGGGCTTGCATAGTGGCCGCACAAGTGGTGGTGAGTTGATAGCTGGGTGCAGTTGGCGCCACGGCCATCTTATCTAGCCATAGGAAAGCACAACCTGCGCGGTTTACTAGACGGGTGTTAACGAATCTCGATGTCAGACAGACATGGCGCTCAAGGCAGCCAGGTAGATCGCGGCCATGTTGTCACACTGATCATAGACTTGAGCTTTGCTAGAGCTGTCATTGTCTGGCCTACATCTTGACCTATGCTCACCATGTCTGGAGAGGTGGCTCAAGCTTTGTGCACACAACCTTGAACCTTCAGACACCCGCACAGACTCGCAATGCCCATACATTCATTCATTTCACAGCCCTCGCCATCATCACTGTCGATACGGAGTATGCCGCGGGCGAACGAATGGACGACCGGGCCGGATCGACCGGTCATCACACCTTTTGACGGCGTCTTGACCGCGCCCATTACAACAATAGCCCACTCTGCCCGCATTTGCGGGGGAGTTGTGGACATCGCCAACGCCAAGAGCTGCGCACATGTGCTCCAAGGAGGCACCGTTGCCGTTTCGGACATCGCCGTGGATGAGTGGGCCGAAACGCCAAGGTGTCGCGACTAGCCCACTAGGCTCGAAATAGACTCCGAGCAGGTACATGCGAGGATATCGGTATGACTCGGCAAAGATGCCGATCTGGGCAACCGTATCAACAACTCCTCGTTAAACCTCTCGCCGTGCAGTGCTCCCGCACGACTAGCACGAAGGCCGTGGATATTCCGCTCGGTACATCTTCCTCCCTCGGCCACGCCATGAGAACGAACGAGATGGGTGATATAAGATACCACTAGGGGGTAGCGAGCTCAACCAACCCCCACTACCATCCACACTTCACCATGCAGCACGACGTAGAGGCGTACCCCGTACCCCAAGTCACGGACGAGAAGGGCAACCCCGGCGCCACTGGCGCAGCCGTGTACCCCGCCATTTCGAACGAGGAGAAGTTTGATGGGCGCGAGGATGTTAAGGTCGACGTGCACACCAACCTTTGTGAGTGCCCGCGCAAACAAGTACGCCTGTAGCGGCTCGTGCAACGCGCCACGAACGACAATGGCTATTGCATTTTCGCGTTAAATCAAGCGCACATTAGGATGCTCCTAATGTGAAATTAGTAACGGGATCAAACTTTCGGATTTTATACCATTACATCATTTGAATTCGGCGCCAAAATTTCGGTAGCTACGAGTGTGGCATCATCTTCCACACCTCCTTTCTGCTTCATCAACAAACCAACCACGCTAACCCTATAGACGATGGTGTGCAGCGCAAGATGGAGCAGCGTCACATGCAAATGATTGCCTTAGCGGGCACGATTGGAACGGGATTGTTCCTTAACTCTGGACGTATCATCGCTCACGGCGGTCCCGTCGGAGCGCTGCTGGCGTTCATCACAACGGGCTCGATCATGTACGCGACTTGTGAGTCGTCTCGGTTCCACTTTGTACGATGCTGACGCCTGACACCTAGTGATGTGTCTTGGTGAAATGGCAATCTACGCACCGATTTCTGGGACGTCCTCGCCAACGTTGGGCTACCGACCTAACTATCAGGTGGATACATCCATTTCTGCGAGCGCTGGGTTGGGCAACAGTTTGGCTTTGCTCTTGGTTGGCAGGTCGTCATTCAGGTGAGTCGATTCCAACGATAGGGTATCGAGGCACTATGATCACTGTCGTACTCGCGCTGCAGCCGCCACCGAGGCTGGCCTGGCTCGTAAAGGCAATCTGGGCAATGTGCACATTTGCCTATCTGAGGTAATGGGCCACACTCTCCTACATACCCCCTCCCCCCCCCCCCACCCGTCCCCCCTCTCCCTCCTTTTGGAGTGTATTGAAGCGAATGTTTTATGATCCTGCTACAGTATATCCTGTGTGGTTAAGAGGCACTTACTAACCTCCAGTACTGCATCTCGATCCCGTCTGAAATTATCGCGGCCGATATTCTCATCTCCTTTTGGGACGACGGTTTTGACACCACGGCCGGACGTCACAGGCAGATCGGATACATGTTTGCCCTCATCTTTGTGGCTGGCTCAATTGTGAGTAGTACATTCACTGACCCTCCGGTGAAGTACTAATTGCAGAATTACTTTGGGGTACGCTGGTACGGCGAGTCCGAGTTTATCATGGCAACCTTGAAGAGTACGTTTGTTCCCCACATATAAAATCCTAACCCATAGTCCTACTCGTTATTATCCTAGCAATCACCTCGCTCGTCATCGACCTCGGTGGTGCGCCAAACCACGACCGCATCGGTTTCGTGAGTCTGTTCAACGGTAGTGCAATTCTGTGAGCTACAGCTAACTCGTAGCGCTACTGGAAGGACCCGGGTCCCTTTGCACCCTACCACGGCACTGGCGCTCTCGGCAAGTTTCTCGGCTGGTTTACCGACCTCGTGCAAGCCGCAGGATCGTACATGGGTGTGGAGATGGTGATCGTCGCGGCAGCCGAGGTCAAGAACCCCCGAGTCACCCTGAAGAAGGCCGTCAAGCGCCTGTTCTGGCGTATTGTCATCTTTTACGTGCTACTCATCTTCCTCGTCTCGCTTGTGGTCCGCTACGATGACCCAGAGCTCCTTCAGTCGACAGGTACCGCCGCGAGCTCGCCGTTCGTACTCGCAATGACACGGGCGGGTATCAAGGGACTGCCGCACTTTGTCAACGGAATCGTCCTCATGAGCGCTTTCTCCTCCGGGTCCTCGCTCATGTACAGGTGAGTGACTGCAACGCTGATATATTTGTGATTCTCACTAACGTCCTAGTGCTAGCCGCATGCTCTACGGCATGGCTCTCCGTGGCTATGCACCCCGGCCGTTTGCAAAGGTGACAAAAAGGGGTCTGCCCCTCGTTTCTCTCGTCTTTGTCACACTGTTCATGGCACTGGCGTTCATGAGCCTGGGCGATGGTGCATCGACGGTCTTCAACTGGTTCTCCAATCTGACTGCACTGTAAGTGGAATAGTCACTTATTGCTCGTCAATCACTGACCCTGCAGGTCTGGATACGTTGTCTGGGGCATGATTGGAGTCACTTACCTGCGCTTCAAAAAGGGCCTCGAAGCCAACGGCGTTGACCGCAAGTCGCTCTAGTGAGAAAACACCACTCTGTTCTTGCTGTCGCTTACCATTCAGCTACGCCAACCGCTTCCAGCCCTTTGTCGCATACTGGGTCATCTTTTGGGCTGCCATTGTCCTCCTCTTCAACGGCTGGGAGGTCTTCACAAGGGGCGGCTGGAATCCATCCAACTTTGTTGTCGCCTACATTCCCGTCCCCATCTACCTCATCCTCGTCACTGGATTCTGGATTGTCAAGCGGCCCAAGTGGCGCACACCCGCGGAACTCGACATGTTCTCCAACATTCCTACCGACGAGGAGATTGGGCACCACGAGGAACCGCCCCTCCAGTGGTGGAAGAAGATTACCTCATTCTTCTTTGGGTGAGGAACCCTCACCCAAAGAAGGGTTCTTCTTTTCGCTCGGCTGGATGGAAAAGTCGTCCCTGAACGTGAAGGGACTACAGTACCATATTTCAAGTACATGTATGATGCGATTCAAAGGTCTATAGGACATCTCATTTTGAGACTCACTCTGCCATCCCATGACTACGCCCTCGGCGGGCACGGCTCCCCAACTTGCTTCTCCCAACCCAAGGCGTAAGTCTTGACCATAAAGAGCGGGGAGGGGTGAGCTCTATACCGCATCTCTCAATGTCATACAAACCCCGAGCCGGTCCCTGCCAGATCTTTTCACAGAGGGCCAAGCCCTCAGCGGTCATGTCCTCTCTGACAGTTAGCTCGGCAAGGGACAGCGATCCCAGTAACGTACTGTTCCTTGTAGCACCAAACCGATCGCCCCAAACTCCGCCAGTCTATGTCACTGTAGTCCTTGATGTCGTTCTTGAGGACGATGCACTAACGGCGTCAATCTTTTATGTGGGGACTTGAGGAAGACTCTCTAGTCTGACTCACCCCAACAAAGCCTCTTCGGCTTTTTCGTCCCCCGAGCTGTACGCCTCGAATAACGAAATTCATCTCGGACGTGGGATTGCCAGGGCACTCCGTGGCGAGTATCCATCGCACCTCTGGTGGCGTGTCGTTGGTAAGGTGTACGACTCCATATGCGAACATGGATTGACCAGAGGCCGGAATACATGTACCGCGAAAGAACACAGGGGGCACAGACTGCGGATAGCTGTCGAGGTCGAGCTCTGGGAATCGCGCCCAGAGATTGACGTTGGTCCCCCCAGATTTGGACAGGCAGTAGCCCTCAATGTCGTCCCTCTCGACCGGCTCAAGGTTGAACGGACCGGGGAACAGTTGAAGTTCCACCGTATGTGCCGGTGCGTCCCAAGGGTGCAACTTAACCGAGCAGCCGTACCACTGTCCTTCCACTCCTGCCCAGTCCCAGAGAGTATCTCCAGTATCGGCTTGACCCCGTAGGCCGAGGAGCCCAGGACTACGCACCGCGTGCATTTCACTCTGACCCGCGTCCTGCGCCAAAAACGCGTAGGCAGCATTCATCTCCTGACCGACCAGAAGTGCTACAGTCAGCTAAGAGACCGATCTTAATACTCACAAGGAACAGTCGCGAAGGCGACAGTGGTGCGCCAGTCCGTTAGGGTCGGAGATACGGCCATTTCGTTTTCTTGTGAACACCGTTTATAACGGCCAATCACATAGTGTTCGGTATCCAATCGTGGTACCCAAGCTGCTTCACGACGACGAGCATTATCGGTATCCCAATCCCTATTGACAAGGAATGGTGCCAGAAGCGCTTCGAGGTGATAAGCATTCACGTCGTCTGGATGGAGCTCGTGACAGAGGTATCGAAAAACGTTTGTCCTTGCCATTCTTTCGATGATCCCAGCATTCACCGAGGGCTCTCCAAGCGCTGGGAGGTCTAGAAACATCTCGAGCATTGTCTTGAAAATCCGAGGCGCCAACGTGATCAAGTGACGTTAGCTTTGACCTCCGACCACCTCCGCCTTGCTAGCCGAGTAGACATACTATTTCAGGGGGGACAGGGGGATGATATCCTGGTACTCTGTTAAGCTTATTGAACAGATTGTCCTTGTCGTCGTAGAATTGTGATAGAAGATCTCGATGGATAACTCGTTCTCGCCATTCGTAGGTTGCTCGTGGAATAAGAAAAGCGCATGCCCTGCGAGGATCATCGTACATTCGAAGGTGCATCTCGCGCCAAAGCGTCTCATTCTTAAGGATTGTCAGTGATCGGAGATAAAACTTGATCCAGAGGCGATCCTTACATCTTTGGACACCACGTCATTCAAAGCTCGACAGGAAAGTGCCGCGTTACCCAGAGATGAGAGGTCATCCAACCAAGCCAACACTTCTGTAAGCAGCTACAAGTCAGCTTCGTGATGGACTACGTTGATGCTACTCACCTCGAATGGGAGATCCAGGAGTGTTTGACCCATGATAGAGCCGATGAAAGGAGGGTGGGTGGTATATGACAAGCTTGGGGACACTGGGATGCGTCGAGTAGAGACGCGTTGAGTGGCATGGTTGTGATGGGCTTTGGACGTTGTCAACCATTCGCAATTACGTCATCTTTTGTCGTGTCACTTGCTGTGCGTTTTTGGTTTGTTTCCGCTGCACCGCCTCATCAATACAGTTTGTACTCGTACTAATACCCCTCCCAGCACCCCTTGTTCACTTGCCAACACCCCTTCCAATGACATACCCCAAACACAGGGCAAACGGGGTAACGTTCCAAGTGATGTTTCAGTGTGAGGGTGATGTTGGAGATGTGTTTGAGCAAGGCACTGCCGTCCATTCAGTCTGCTGGCCTGTGTGCTGTGGACGACTATAAAGACACTAGGGTAGCCCCATCTCTTAACTAGCACATCCAACGAAGTCCATCATGGGTTCCTTCACTCTGTTATCACCATTTTTCGCCTTGGCATCAATCGTTTCCGGCCTCCCCACGGACAATCACATTCCGCCGAGCCTTGCGGGACCCGTTACCCTTCCCCTAGTCTTCAACGATGGCGCATCAACCAGCGGGCACTATTCTGGGCGTTCAGCCAACCTTACCAATCGAGCAACCAGCGCATAGTAAGTCCCCTTCAGAGTCGGGTGCGTTAACACCCTTCAGCCTTTCCAACGTCCAGAATGCCGCGTACTTCATCAAACTCGCCATAGGGGACGAGGAGTTTGACATGCTTTTCGACACGGGAGGCCGTTCTTCCTTCGTTTACGGCAAAGACTGCACGGGTCAGTTGAAGGATAGTGGCCGGAAGCTGTACGACGGACCTTCCGATGGCGCCAAGGATACCCTACCTTACGCTTCCGGTGATTTCGTCACTGGCGTCTGGGTAACCGACACCTTCAGCATTCCCGGGACAGACCAGATCGTTAAGGACCAGGCCTTTCGTACGTGTTTTACAGTGGTGTAGAGATCCAGGCTGACAAACAGTCAACGTCCACTCTGGAACAGAGGAACTTACAGTACGAATGTCGGGTTTAGCAGGTTTCTCATGGCCTCGTCACCAAACGAAGAAGGAATGGCCATTTTGGTACAGGCTACTGCCCGAGTGGAAGGACCCGATGTTCGCTGTTTGGCTTGGGCGAAATGGCGTTAACAAGTGGACCTCACAAGATGGGCAAGTTACGTTGGGGTAAGCAAATGCTGCAGTGGCTAGGGCTACCGCTGACAGTGCCAGCGGAGTCAATCCCAGCTGCATGGACGGGTCGTTGAGTGACGCAACCTTTATAGACGTTCAGACGACTTTCGATTTTGCGAACAAGTTCCGGTTCAACAAATTCCGGATGCCAGTTGAATGGGCTGTTCGTTTCCAAGGGTTTTACGTCGGCGACAAACGTCTGGACTTCGACGGTAAAGCCGTCATAGACACTGGTGCAACGAGCATATTCGGCCCCCGAAGTGAAGTCGACAAATTATACCAAACTCTCTACCCATCAGCGGTGTACGATCCTCAACGAAAACGGTACGAGATCCCATGTGGTGAGGTCAAGGATCTCCCGTCTGTTTTCCTGCGACTCGGAGATGAGGATATCGCAATCCCTTTGTATGATCGCCACCGAACAACCTCGACCAACAAGTGTTATGGATCCATACGGGCCGGAGGGTGAGTCGCCGTTCAATATCGTAACTAATCCACTCAGAACCGATGGTCGGTGGGCCGTGGGCGACGTCTTCCTAAAGGAGTTCTACACCATATTTCGAGCAGAGCCAAAGCCCCAAGTAGGCTTTGCAACACTCAAAGCGACGAATCCCTGCCAATAGATTGTTACACTCATATGTATACGTGTCCCCAAGGAGCTCCTCAAAACCGAACTTCCTTCTCGCAAGTCCCGCAGTCGACTGAACTTTCCCACTGACTTTATTATTGTAGCCTCTGATAACAGTCTATTACATTGTCGGTCACCGACTCCACCATTACCCCGTCATGCCAGGCATCCTTGGACTTCTATGCCTTCCGAATTCTACCGTTGGGTTTCGCCGACGTGTGCAGATGTACGGTACCCTCCTCCAGTGTCGCAAATTCCACAACCCCTGTCTCGTTATGGCCACTTATATCCGTCCATCAGAAGTCGACGTATCAATGCGGTCAGACTTATCAGCGGGAGCCGAACACAGCCCGATCGAAACGACAGGACACCTGCATGGACGCGTGCAAAGTCGTCGATCTTTGTAATCCAGTCAACAAGGTAAACGTAGAGTTTGGTGGGGATCTTGAGAATGTAAGTCATTTGGTTTCCTTGGCTTTTACAAGGTTGCGGGTGGTGTCAGAGTCTGTAGGTGGGAAAATCAGGGTGGCGACAGAGTATGGAGGGGATGATCAGCGTGGTACGCATGGATGGGATGATCAGCGTGGCACCCATGAATGGATGGAAGGATCAGGTTGGCGGGATGGTCGGAATAACCAGGTCGGGGACAGAGGATGGATGGAAAGATAAGGGTGGGGACAGACGTTGGATGGAAAAGAAATCAGGCTAGCCACAGAGGATGGATGGAGAGATCAGGCTGGCGACAGGGGATGGGCGGAAAGATCAAATTGGCGACAGGGGATAGACGGTAAGATCAGACTGGCAGCAGAGGATGGATGGAAAGATCAGGTTGGCGACAGATATGGAAAGAAATATGAAGCTGGTGACAGGGAATGGATAGAAATATCAGGCTGCGAAAAAGAATGGATGGAATGATCGGGGTGGCGGGAGAGCATGGGTGGAGAGATCAGGCTGGCGACCGAGGAGGGATGGACGGTATCCAATATCAAGATAGATTTGTCTCCGTTGTGGTATAGTTGAAAACTGAACCCCAGTGGATGTAGATGACTAGAGAAACGGAGAGGTGAGAGGTGTGTACTGCAGGTGTCGACCCTATCAGGCCAGCAACGACGACGTACAGAGGGTGTCAAAAAGGAACGAGAAAGGCGCAGGGATGCCGGGGCATGCAGATGTTGAGCAGCTGCAGAGCATGCAAGAGCAGGCCAGTCTCACCCTGGGCCACTTCTCGTTCCTTTTTGACACCCTCTGTAGTGTCGGAACAGAGTTGGCAGTGCCACTACAGTACGCCTCACTGATTTGGACCGGCACAATCGATACCCTCTTTTGCTTGGTTTCGTTTCCGCCCATGCCACGGGTATGTAGAGATTCACTTGTGCATCTAACATTCAGACATCTTCTGCTCTCGGGCTACTATCTCTGAAGCTACCGGAATGGAGTACAACGTCGCCTGTAATTTATTCTCGCTCAAGCGTAGCTCTCCCTCGCGCCCTCGACGTTGGTGGCAGTCGAACCGCGCTCAATGGCCAGTTTGGCAACCTCACGCGTCAGGACACGCTTCTGGGCCTCTGCGCGAAGGCTAATCTCTTCGACCATGACGCGGTGCTGCGCCGACAGCTGCTCGCGGTCAATCGCCGCGTCCGTCTCGATCATCTGCTGGAGGACCGCGTCGAGCTGGTTCGGGAGCCAGGTGACGATGGGCGAGCCTCCAGTGGCCACAGGGTGTGCAGTGCGTTTGATAATGTACTCCTTTGTGAAGTTCCAGTCTGTCTATCAGCTCAAGAAGCTACAGGCGATGTTGAAAGAGAAAGAGATGGCGGAGACGAGTCGAATGGTGGTGTCGGAAGGGGTTTTGGTGGCGTGGAGGTGGTTTTGTGGATTTGCCCTGAATTTTCATTTTTCGGGGAGGAGGTGGAGGTGACGGAAGTATTTCCCTGAGGTACGGGAATTGGGGATAGGCAGAAAGTGGGGGGAAAGATGTGGAAGAAGAGACTCACGGCGGTGACGGAAGGCGCGGATCTGGTCAAGGTTGGCGAGGTACAGGGCCGCCGAGGTGGGGTCCTGGAGCGCGTAGTCGCGGACACCAGTGGCGGATGCGCGGTTCTGGACATAGGTGAGGAACTGCTGGTGGTTGCGGGGACGGTACGTGCGGAAGTCGCGGAGGACCTCGGTGAGGGGGTTGGAAGGCATGTGGGCGGTGATCTCAAGGAGGTTGTCGCCCAAGGGAACCATCGAGTCGTTGGCGCCAGACTCGCCACGCATGAAGAACGGCTCGTCCGAGACACCCTCGTACATGACACCGTTGGGGAACATGGGCTGGTTACGGGTGCCCATGATGTATGTGCGGTCTGGTAATGTCAGTACGGAAGGTCATTGTGGCGTTGCCACATCCTGCCACCAAAGTGCCACACTCACAGTTGAGGTATGCCTCGGGCTTGCTGCGGCCCCACATGGTCTCCATGACACCGTTGATCTTCTGGTACGTCGCGAGGAGGTCCTCCATGGACTTGTTGAAGCCCGGGCGGTTGCCCTGCGAGACGGCGTCGAGGGCATCAAGAGCGGCGGTGGTGAGTGCACCAGAGTGGCGGACCATGGCAACGTGGACAAGGATGAACCCGGCCTCGTCGGGGTATCCCGAGAAGGAACGAATGAGCTCCATGTTGTCAAAGTCGAGCTCGCCCTTGCCTCCCTTGCGCTTGTAGTTGTAGAGCGCGTACGAGAGCGCGTACTCCATAAACGGACGCTGGCCAATCTTCTCGGCCACCTGGTGCAGCGGGACGGCAATGTTGCGCGGGAGCGTCTGACGACCAAAGCCGTACGTCTTGTCCTTGCGGTACTGGATGTCGCATGGCTCGAGGAGGTAGGCGCTGGCCACAAAGGTGAGGTCGCGGTAGAGGGCTGCATGGTGGTCAGCTGATGTTTTCAGGGCTGGGAGAGGTATTGCGCCACATTCCCCAAGGTCCGGGGCAGGACGTCGCCACCCGTTCCACGTTCCGTGGCACACGGGGTCTCCAGATCTACCAACACGTCACTCCCGCCACCGTCCGTCGCGTCCAGACGAGTACTCACCGGAAAGCAGCTGCTGATCGGTCACACCGGAGAGGTCGTACTCGGGAAGCTCGGCGTTGACAGCGTCGCCAAAGTTGCCCTTCCAGAGAAGGCCATGGGAACCGTCAGGCTGCTCGATCTGCATGCGGTCGAGCAGGCTCTCCATCTCCTTGTACTCGGCGGGGAGCTTGGTGAGAGGGTCCTGGCGAGGGAGGAAACCATTCTCCGGGCCAACGGAGAACTGGTCCTGTGGGTGGGGATTGGACCACGGCGCAAAGGTCGCCTTCTCAGTGCCAGAGTGGGGCTGAGCAAGGGGACGGGTGGCAGTGGACGAGATGGGGCGGAAGGTGGAAGCGCGAGGCGCGTTGCGTGCCACGGCACGGGCAAGGCGGGTGTGGAGCATGGTTGAGAGAGGAGTCTACTGGATGATACGATAGGTGGTGAAAGGAGGTAGATGGGTGTCGAGCGGTCTCGATAAAGGCGGTCCAGTGAGGAGACGATGGAAAGTCAGATGAGAATGAACGGGGCAATGTTGCATCAGGGGTACGGTTCTTATAGTATATCCATTTGGTGGGGATTTGGATCTCGCGGCCTGTGGTTCGTCGGCTTGTGGGGATGGGAGCGGGACACACGCTTGTGTCGACGAGGGGACCGCGAGTGACGGTCTTGGGAATTGATTGCACATCAAGAACGCCAGAATCCACGTCCCGATTTTGATGGAAACGGTGCACGACCTGGCCGGACCCAAATTCTTGTCGCGTCGTCAGGAACGTCCTCAGGGCTTATTCTACGTTGACTATTGAACGAGCGCACGAGATGAGGCCGGGGTCAGATTGAGCGTTCTGTTCAAGTTCGAGCCATGGCCAATGAGTTGGACAACGTCGCCTACCATTTGCAAATGGCTGTTGCCCGCCCGTTGCTGCCTCCCCACGGGCGGAGCAGTCTCTGCGCGCCCCGGGCAGTTAGGCAGACAAGTTGCGTGGGTGTGGGTGGCCGCGTAACGACACCTGGACCGCAAGGTACACGGCGTACAGCGCTTAGTTTGGCCTGAAACCCGATGGCTGCCGACGGGAGCCGTACTGCATCGGTCACCGCCGAAGCCACATGAGGCTTGGGTGCATGCCGCGGCAATGCCGCCGGATGTGTGGACGAGTAGCGTTGAAGGTGTTGAACATGGACATTGCAGTCGCGTAAGGTGATAGTGTTGATTGGCGAGGAGAAGAGGACCATGTAGCGGATAGTGGTCAACAGCTCTAACACGATAGCCATTTTTGCTGCATGGGACGAAGCGGTGGGTAGAGTTTCGCTGTCATTAGTTAGCCGCTGGGGTGTCCTCGTCTTTTTGAGTGCAATGTGCCACAGTAGTTGTCGTGCACACATGGGTCCGTGCACTCGCGTCCACACGCACACAGACACATGGATCCGCGCATACACATGAAGGTGATCCCCGGCAAAACCCGGCGTTCCCCCACAAACTGCCGCCGGGAAGCTGGAGGCGGAGATAGCCACTGTGGCCACTCGATTCCGTGTGGACGGAGAATGAGAGTGGCCTGTCGGTCAGCGTCGGGTAATGTCGGTAGCCATCGGTGTCTAGGACAGATCACGGCCAACTTTGTTTACCCCATGCGCGTACGTATCGCCGGGTGACAAAACGCTCGGAAATAGCACGGCGACACTCTGGTAGGTCAGTGCGTTTCAAAGTAGCGTAATGATGCCTCTAAACAACCTCACTGTAGGCACCACTCCTCTTCTCATCATCCCGCGCTGCGCAGCACCATCGTGTCGTCGCTGACGTGGACGGCGAGGTGATACTTGACCTGCGGCCTGCGTATCGATGGACTGCTGGCGAAAAAAGTTCATTGGGAATGGCCCTCACGTCGGTGAGTTGTGCTGTTGCTGGGTGAGTGCGATTGTGTTTGTCGGCGGTAGGGGGCAAATAGGTCTGTGGTGGACGCCGACAGCGACTGGTGGCAAGCCACAACGCGGTCGAGGGTACCCAGAAACGGTGGGACTTGACGAGGCAGGTACGGAGCCTTGAGGTGCCGTTGCGGTGCTGACTTTAGGCGCCAATCAAGATCGGGGGACGAAGGTGGCGTCAAGCAGAGGTGAGAGGTCGCTAGGGTCCTGGGGAGGCTTGGGCGCGGGGAGGGAGTGCAGTGAGGCAGTGAGAGGTGGTGAGCACAAATGAGGGTGGTGGCGAGAAGCAGAGAGCACCTGGGGTGGTCGGTTCTGTCCGAGCGAGACTTGCGTGGGTCCACTTTGGGGAGGGAGTAAAGGACCACAGCTGTCACAGAGTCCCGCTCGCATCATCGCACCTGATCGACGCCATCCACGCACGGCAAACGCATGGGTCAGCATCCGCCTGAACTCTGAAAGGGGAGCACAGCAACATGCCTGAAAAGTGCAGAGAGTGCGTGAGCGGGTGTTTCTATGCCCTCGATCAAAGGAGGGATCGTGCAGAGAGCGTCCGGGCGACCGGCAAGCACGCATCGAGTCCCAGAACGGTTGTGGCGTCAGTCTGATTGAGAGTCGACATCGGGTTGGTTGGGATAGTTGACGAGCCAGTGCTTCCGAGGCGGGGAGCGCTCGCACCAGATCTAATACGACCCTCGCAGCGGAAAGCTGCTTGAGTGGCGTCGCCGACAAGGCCGGATGTGACGGAACTAAAGGACCATGACTTGATGACAGAGCCCTCTTGCTAAGCACAATGCGTGAGGCAAAGGAGGGTCTCAAGAACGAAAGGATCGGGCTCACGAAGCATGGAGTGAACGCCTTCGGCTACTCGGCATATCTAGTTCGTTTACGCGAACGGGACTCGATGTTAGAGGGTTGAATGATCAGCCCACAGGCGCGACAGAGTGCGAAGCAGCTCTCCACGATTACCGCCTCGTGTTACGCACCACCTCCATGCCACTACATGTTTGGTTCTCAAACCGTTGTCACTAGTACGGACCATTCGAGGACCCTTGTAATTTACAGTCGGGCCGTGCGGGCGCCGTCTTATCTCGATTGCCTGGCGTGCCACGGTTTTCCCAGGTCTGACTGACTACAGGTGGGTCGTCCCCAAGTCGTGAGACTGCCGCGCTGCGCACGGTCCTTAAGAGGCTGCGCTCAGACAGTCTGGGATCAATGTAAACAGAAACTGACTGGCCACTTCTATCCCGGATTTGCTGGTCACGGTCGTTCAGAGAAATAAGTGCACCCCAGCTCAAGCAGGCATTCTCACCACCTCCCGACACACCTGTACTGATATCGTGACTTGGTGAGAATAATGACCCAACGGCGACTATCAATCAGTCCAACCCAACCCCCTCGACAAGCAACGGGCCGGATCTTCGGCTCCAAAGAGAGAATGTTGGCTTAGCCTCGGAACGACTGGGAACGGACCCAAAGGCTCAAAGGGACATGAATGACGTGCTCCACCACACGATCAATGCACGCGACTGCAGTGGGGATGTGAAAGAAGCATTCATTGGGTTCGGAGGCATCAGCACAAGCCTCATACTCCTTCCACCTGACCCGCCCCACCCCCACCGCCCCTGTCACCGTTCTGGCCCCCGTCCAGCTCGCAGCTCGCACCGATACGCAGTGACCAACAAGGTATATATTCTGCCCTCCCACTCGCCCTCTTCACTGTTCTCTTCATCACTCTCTATCTCTTCTCCACTCAACCCACTGGGCGTCACGCCTTCACCTCTTCTTCACCCACACGACCACGTTGGAAACCTTCGACTGGAGCGCCCCCTCCTTTCCACAAGTGCGTCATAGTTCTGGTCCGCGCTGACCTCTCCCAGTGGAGAAGCAGGGGGAAAGAGGGGCAAGCCTCGTTTACTAACGCAACAAGTGCTCATCCATCCCTCTCATCAACACGGACGACATCGTTCCATGCCCTCTCATCACCACTTTGCAGTGGACAAAGGTATGTCCAAGATCGATACAATTTCAATTGTGGTGGACCCCATTTGAAGACAGTGGTTGACGTGTGTTCAGTGCTCGCGCCACATAAACATCCCGGCCCACCCCGCTTCGAACCAACTCCCATCTCCATGTCTCCCGTTATTCAGCGCCCGCGAGCTCCCGCTGCCACTGAGGGTGCCACGCTGGCAACCACACGCTGCCGTCGTACACCCTCACGCCACCGCGGGACCGTCGGAATGCGAAGTCACCACCTCGGTCCTCTACATGGACAGCATTCGGGCTCGCGTACGTTTCGGCCGTCGATGTGACGATGATCTGCAGCCGACCTCTGCCATGTCACGTGATCGACTTCGGGTTCCGACGGGTTGATGAGAGGGATGGATGAGCACGTTGCGGTGGTAACGAGGGGCAAACGACCTTAAATCGGGAAGGCTGGTGGGTTTGGTGTTGGTCATGTCTGTGACCTTTGTTTTGACCTTTTCGGCCAAAGCCCAGCAGCTGGCTCACCACAGGCACAGCCGGCCGTCACGGGCTGGGACGGGGATGTCTGCCTGCGGGTGAAGTCAGGCATGTGTACCTGGCGCCAAGGTGCACTGCTGCAATCGGGAGGATGCCGACAGGTGTCGGCGGCGGGGGCGGGGCTGCGATGCACGGACACGGCGGGAAGCGGGTCGAGGCAGCACGTGGGCTGATCGTCATTGGTGGGAAGGCTGCGCAGGAGCGGGGAGTGGCATTGGCGTGGGCGGGGCGGGGTGTCGGTAAGCACGACGCCGATGGGGGCCCGGGGTTAAAGCTCTTCACCGACCCCCTGTGCCAGCCAGCCTGCGGCGGGGGCTGGGGCGGGGGCTGGGGCTGGGGGTTGCCGCAACGAGCTGGGCTGGCACTGTGGCCTGGCCGGGCTGCACAGCGGCGTGCACGTCGTGGGCGGTGTGGGCATGAGGGGGCTGCACAGCAGCGTGCGCGTCTTGGGCGCACATCATGGCTGATGTTGTCCGCCACCCACATTCTTCCCGCCCACACGAAATTCCCACTCCCGCGCAGCTGCGTTTCTACACTCTGGACCAGCCCAACTACGTCCCCGCCGGCTCTCAACCGACGGCACGGGCTCTAGTTCGACCGGCCACCAGCCACGTCCCTGGGATGGTCACCCTCTGGAGAAGGTGGGGGTCTTCTTCTCGACCGCATCGGCGGTCTGCACTCGGTGATAATGTCAAACTCTTGACGCACCATGGGTGTCACCTCGAAAATCGAGGGAGAAGCAAGATTCCCCGGCTTGACCGCGGCCGCGTCCTTCTCGACCCGTTCCTGCTCGACCCGCTCCTTCTCGAGCCGCTCCTTCTCGACACACTCCTTCTCAACCCGGAGCCACTTGTTCAAGACCTGCATTGTCTCGTCCATCACAAAGACAAACACACACTTGTGGCCCTTGTGCATTGGGGAGGCGCCTCCGTGCCCTGGAGCAGGGAGCGCGGCTGCGTTCAATCCATCCAAGATGGTTGTAATCGGGTTGGGACACCCCAGACCACGCCCAACATGGCCCCACCGCCAAAGGTTCCCAACCTTGTGGATGGCGAACAGGACATTGGTGAGTCACCGTGACGGCGGATGGCTGATACCCAGCAACCATAACCAAGACTCTGGAAGAAGTGTCCCAAAGCGGGGTTTAATGAACTGCGGCTATATGCTGCTCGCTCTGCGTCGCCTGAACGCCGCCCAAGTCCGCCCAAGTCAATGAAAGCTGTGAGTTGAATGAGGATGCTGGCTGGCTTGCCCAACCGGCTGCAGTGTTTAGGCTAACAAGACGGACGATGCCGAAACACAGCAGTTGCAACGCCAGGCGCCACCGACGATCAGTCCGACATGGCTCCCATCTACCACCACCTACAGCACTGCTGGTACTACTGGAACACCAAGTACACCACTGCCACGAACACCACGATCACACCACCACGAGCACGGCGCGCGGGTACCGCTGGCGTGCACCAACGCACCCCTGGTCCAGCCAGAAACTACATACAATCCCCTCACGATGGGAGGCTGACAGAAGATCAAGTTAGACTTGTGAGTACTTCTTTTCCGGTGGATGTCTGACATTATAGGAGATGCTCTACTACCCCGAGTGTGGGACCAGTACACAGGGGCCGACATGTGCTCCCAGTGCCAGGGCGACGGCCGTCCCAACTGCTATGTCCCCACATGGCGCCGCCGAGACCAACGGCGCCACAAGTGCAATCACTGCAGCATGGTCAAGTCGGGCGACAAGTGTGACAAAATGAAGGAAGTCGTGGCAACCCCAAATAACACAGGCCGCCCGCGAGCAAGACAGGGACGTCAGGAACAATTGCCACCTCACCAACGCGTTACGATAAGCCCACATTACCGTCTGGCGCAGCCCAGTCACAGAAGACTACGATATTTCGGATACCTCGGCGCGGAGTAACCGTGCTACGGGTGCGCGGATTAACATCGGCGTCCCCCCGGCTCTGGCGTACCCCGTCAACCCCGCCCAGGGGCACCCTACCCCGCGGCCAACCCAGGCGCCATTCACGCCAACCTGGCAAACCTCATGCGCCGCAACCCGGGCTGGGTCACACTCTGAAGGTCAGTCTGCTCCCAAATCGACCCCACCCCATCATCCCAGACTTATGTGCCATGTCGCCATTCCGTGCTAACCCTCAGTGCCACAGGCGGAAGCGCACGCACGTACATCATGCACGGGCACCGGATCTGGTCGCGAGTTCGCTGCCGTGCACCAGGTCTAGATCAAGATCTTCGAGGTCGACTCCCTCTCGGAATGCTCAACAACGCCACGCGCATCTGCCGCGTCTGACGGGCAAAACGCCACCGCGGGCATCTCGCGCCTCTTCCTCTGCGGCAACCCTGGACAAGTCACGCCCTGGGCATCACACACACGCCCAAACAGCGCCACGTTGATCAAGCGTATGACTTGTTCCAGATCAACTCACCCCTCGAGACCAGAATCTACAGGCAGGGCATATGGGCGGCAAACAGGCGACTTGAGATCGCAGACTGCGGCAGCAGCGGCGCAGTCGACCTGCTGCTCAGCGGCGCGAGTAGCCTCCTACTCCGTTGTTCACCGCTTTGCTGGTCTCTTTGAGTTGGGCCTGGCTTCGATCAGCGGCGGCCTTGGTTCGTTTGGTGGCCGCGATGATGTTCTTGCCATGGACCTTCAGGTCGTCCGGATTGGCGGTCGATGCGTTGGTGCGCTTCATCGACCAGGTTGAGCGGTGGCTCGTCATCGTCCTGGTCGGGTGGGGAAGGAGACTCTGAGCGGTTGTTCGCCTCCTCATCGTCATCTCGTCCCCGCGGTCGTCACGGTTGGGAGCGTTGTACATGACGCCGTGGTGTGCGTCGCGTGCCGGCAGGGACGGGGTAGGAGTGTCGACTGAAGGCCAGTTCCCCCTCGAAGGTCGTGAAACGTACTGCTCTGGACGCTATCGTTGCTTCCCTCGCTGCTAGTCGAGGGCACGCGAACAGGGTTGCCTGACCAGTCAGTGCTGGTTCATTGCAGCTTTGAAATCCTGGCCATGATTAGGAGACGGGCTGTGGTCACGGTTCGTCCTCTCGGCAGACATGGCCGGTTCTCAGAGTCCTCGGCGGAGGGGCCCGCGGGGTTGATTGGCGCGGCGCACCACTTCGGATCTGTACTGGTGAGTTGCACGCGATCTATCTACGTGCACGCGCGCCGACAGCTGCTGACAATGGTGTAGATGCTCGTCTACACCACCTCGGAGTCTTCGACATCCTCCACCCTGGAGGATCCTTCCGACGAGGACGATGCCCCGGTCCGCAATCGTTGATCGAGGACCCCGCGCCCATCGAGGACGAGTGGGAGTATCTGAGAGGGACTAGCAAACGCCACAAGGCCTCCGCACCATGGTTGTAGTTGCGGGGGTTTTTGTCAGGGGCAGAGTGATTGTGAGTCTGGGCGGCCACTGTAGAGAGAACAATGCTCACGTACGAAACAGCTTGTCGTGTAAACGGTAAACGGTACACCCACTGCAAGCCTCTGTGCCTACGACCGTCCCTCGCCCCATCATACCTTCAACACTGCCGACGCTATATCACAATCTACGCAACTATTTAACATCCGACAGGCGGCCCCCACACCGACATGGCAATCTCATAGCTGTCACGGGCTTTCCTCGTCATCGCACCTGCGCGCGAGCGCGACAGCTGGTGATGGTGATGGAATTGTCAAGTCGGTGTCGGAGTTGAGCTGTCACTCCTCTACTCCCCGAACGCAACAAAGGTGAGCCGGGTGTTCCCTTTCTGAACGGAGCTGGCGTTGACTCAGTAGCATCTACTGCAAGGAGGTTGCAGAGTGGAATCACATTGACGCGTTCCAGGAACACCGTGCGCAACGTGGTCGGGCCAGGCGGGCCTGTGACGCACAAGGTGACATGAACGACCATGGACACGCGTACCAGGGGGTCGTCCCATGGCGTCTGGACAAACGACAAGCGCTTGTGTCACAATGCCAAACGACAATCGAGCCCGCCAACCCTGCAGGCAGTTGTACCCACAGATTCCAGCGTTCCACGCGGACGTCATGATGGTGGTGGAGAGATGTATATTTGGCACGCCGCGCGAATCGGTGGACAACTAATGAGACGCGCCATGCGCGAAACAGGACGTTAAGGCGCAGTCGCTCCCTTCGCTTAGCGGCTGGACACGGACGTGAAGTGTGCCAGTGGACGCCGGTGGACGCCAGTGGACGCGTTTGTCGTTTCGGGACGGAGCATCGCGCATCGAGCGGCCATTTTGGCGCGGGCAGGAACGCCACACCGTCAAGGGCGCACACTGGCGGCCTGGCGGGCTCGTGTGACATGCGTGGGGATGCTTGCATTTGTGTGTATTTGCCTGTCGGAACCGAATGGCAGCCCGCGGAACCGTGCTGCGGAGACGGCACGGGCATTTTAACCTCGGTTATCGCGCGGCGCGTGCGGCGGTGGCTGGCATGGCTGGAGGGGGTGACGTTGTGCCATCAATTTCAGTCCGTGTCCGCTTTCATATCATTTATGGGTTTTGAGCGCAGGAAGCCAGAGCCGAAAAGAATAGTTGCCTAGAGGTTCTCGACTCGGAACTGCCCGTGCCCACCTAGCCCGACTCGGTGCACCGTGGGGACGGGGGGTAGCGGGCAGTTGTGGATGTGTGGGTGCATGTGGGGGTGGGTGCTGGGACGAGACTTGTTGGGTACGAGGTGATCAGGAACGCGCCCCGACCGCAATGTCAGGGTTGGGAAGGAATGCTCGACAGACGCTGTGGGTATGATGCGCGGCATGCTCGGCACTTGTGGCGGGCATCTCGGCTGTAGGAGGGTCTGCGTACGTAACTGCCACAAAAGCTCTCTGCCCATGATGCCCACATGATTGTCTGCCCCACTCTGTATTTCAGGCCCACCGGCGGCAACTCGCATCAGCTGTAAACTGGCCTTAAGGACTTGCCGCCGGACCAACGCAAGCGACGGGCCCCGTGCTTGCTCTTGTCCGCAGAGCAGCGCCGATCAGTGTGCCTGCTAGCGTCGATGGGCGTAGCTTTTTGATGCATGCTGAATCGATTTTGTGCAGATGGGGGCTCGAATAACGGTCGGTCCAAAGACAGACCGACCGAACCTTGCTGCGGGCAAGGCCGACGGTGATCGGGTGAGGGGGGGCGCCATGTGGGGCCAAGCCAACGAGGGGACTGGATACTAGGAGGACTAGACTTCGGCTTATTAACCAAAAGGTATCAGATTGCTATCCAACTGGGCTGCTTGGCTGCACTGGGACTGGAAAAAAACCACACCACTTATTCGTCACCTAATCAACCATTCGTTCTGCATCCTTCCTGCTTGCCACTCATCCCAAACCATCAACATTTCTCCTGCATGAGCCCCACTCCAAAACCCGGCCTGACCGCGCGTGGCCAGCCACGCACCAAGCGCGTGCGCACGCTCACGGGGTGTCTGGTGTGCCGCGCACGCCGTGTCAAATGCGACGAGGGACGGGTGCGTCTAGTTTGGGGCTCGGAGCGGCCGTATTGTTGTTGGAGCGCTAACCTGTAGCCGCGGTGCAAGAACTGTTTGCGACACCCGGCACGCGTGTGCGAGTATGCGTTTGACGCCAACGGCACACAACAGCGCGCGTCGCCGCCGTCGACGCCCGTCGCGGGGCCAAGCATGAGCTTTAGCTCGGATGCGTCCGAGCCCGCGTACACGCCGGCACCACCAGGTTCGCACTCGTCGCACGCAAGCCACACGTCGCACACCGGCCAGCAGCACCCAACCCACACTTCCCCACCGTCCCTCCCCGCTCCCCCCATCGCTGCTCCCCCCGCCGCGCCCCAGGTCCAGTATGTAGCGCAGCCAGAACCTCTCCGCCCGCCAGACATGACATTCTCGTTTGTCAGTCAGCAACCAAAACCACTGCACCGACCGGCGCTTAGCGACGCGCCTAGCCTCCCGTTCGATCTACAGGAACGCATTGCTACGCGCGTGCAGTCGGCAATGATTGCGGACGAAGGGCGCGTATTCTCAATACTCGGGCCGGCCAACAGCCCCATGCTTGCAGATACCTTAATCTCAAAGGTGAGCCGAGACTGGCGGATGTGAGGTCCGGAGGAACCAACTTTTTGGTCGAGGAAAACACAACCCGCAAATGACGGAGGGCTAACATCAAGCTACCTGGGGCGGCATTGCGGACACTGTTCGCATCACACGAGCATGTGGTGCGCGGATCATTTAGTCGCATGCAGGACGACCGCGAGTGCCGGCTACTGTGTGGCGCGACGGCATTGTTGGCAGCACGCAGCACGGGTGCAGGGAGGACGGGCAAGGCGCTGGCAGAGCGCGGCAACACGCTGGCGGCCGACTACATGGCCATTGTGACGCGTGAGCAGCCCGGGTCTCAGATTCGCGGCATCCTCGGCGCAACGGGGTTTACACTGTACCTGGAGCAGACGTTGTCGCCCGTACCCGGGCGGTGGCGCGAGCAGCTGGCGGTGGGGACGGACTGGGCGGCGCGGCACGGCGGCGCGGGGTGGGTGCTGGGTGTGCGGACACCGCAGCCGGGGTTTGGGGGCAACGAGTTTACCCTCTTGCATCCGCTGGCGTTTGCGCTGTATTCCGACTTTACCGCGCTCCTATCGGTCCTCGCGGCCATGACGGACGGCACGTGTCCGACGTACGTCACGTCGGACCCTCAGTGGCTCCTCGCCGCGCGCGCGCTGCAGGTGCGCCTGGCCCCGGGTCTCCCAGACCTGTTCCACCAGCTGCTCTGCACGCCGCGCGTGGTGATGCCCACGCTCGCCAATGCAGTCGCACTCGTGTCGCGAATCCGCTCCCCGTCCCAGCCAGACATTGTCCGTGAGCAGCTCGAGCACGACGCAGCCACACTCCGCATCGAGCTTGAGCACACGTGGCCCGCCCGTCTCGCGTCCCGCAACGACCCCAAACCCCTCGCGTACGGCGCCATGGCATGGCGTCTAGCCCTCCTTGCCTATGTCGTCCAGTGTGCACAGCGCTTTGCCCCCTCGTCCCCCGACCTCCAGGGCTTTGTCGCCGCCTTTCTCGACCTGGCCGCCGACGCCGCAGCAGAGATGCCCCACCTCGACGGCTGGCTCTGGCCCGTCATTCTCATCGCCCTCGCGGCCCACACCCACGAGCACCGCGTCGGGTGCGCAGCCGTCCTCGACCTCGTACGCAGTCCCATCGAGGCCGACAATCGCGAAATCGTCGGAAGAGTGAGTCGGCGCGGGGGTGGTGACGGTTCGAGTTGGAGCGCGGGTCGTGACAGTTTCTCCGGTCTGGACATTAGCTCACACCACAGCTACTTGCGCTCGTCTACACCCGTCGAGATAACGGGTATACCGGCTACCACCTCGTCGACGCAGTCACCGAGGATCCGACGCTGGACGTCCTTCTCCTCTGAGCGCGGGGCGCCAGCGCCGTCTCCACCCTTCTTCGGGTCACCATTTGTATACTAGGCCGATGCAGGGACATTGCAATACGACGAGTGTGTACGCCTGGAGCGTCCCACGCATCAGTCCATATGTCTGGGCCCTCACAACTTCATCCACTGCCCACAGCCTCCCACATAAAGGTTTGTAGGGGGAGCAGGGCGAGCCTGAACAACCAGTTTGGACAGGCATTCAGCAGCATGAACGGCAGCATGTCTGGCATCCCTGCGCCTTTCGACGCACCCTTGCGTCGAAGCGTGCGTGCCTCTAATCCGTTTGCTCCCTCGTTCTCGTGTGTTACAGCAAAATCTGGGACTCACCTCGGCACCGGTACGCAGCGAAGCGCATGGTTGTCGCCCACCAAGATGTGCTGGTACTGTAAGGTTCTGATGTGGCGGCGGCAGTGGCTCGGTGAGGTCCCCTAATCGCACAACGCCCTGCGGTTGGCCACCTAGTTTGAACGCCAGTCCCGAGGCGATGGCGAAGGTGGGTTCGGCGATGGCGAAGGCGGGTCCTGCCCATGCTGATGAGGTATATGACGCGTCATGTCGGCAATGACGCGCTGGCCCCGTCACTCATACGCGTGGGCGTAGACATCTGGCTGTTGGTGCTTGTCGTTTCCCGTTCCACTCGCACGGCAGCTAGGCCAGTCGACTCGGAGAGAACGATCCTGGCGTGTTCTAGCGTGGCCCCGTATCCTGGGACTAGCCCGGATGGACGTCGATGGTGCTGCCATTGAGTCGGTATGGCAATGTGGCTCGGGCCTGTCTGGGTGTGGGCGATGGTCGATGCCAAGGCTGCCGTCGATCGCGACTAGCGACTAGCCCAGGGAATGATCGTCGCCATGGTGAATAGTGCAGACACACATGCAGAGATACCCCATACTCCGCGACACCCCCTACCCCTACCCTCCGCACCCCCGTCAACGACGCAAAACGTTTTCTCGGCTACGCCGGAAGGCTTTTCTCTCCACTCGTGCATGCACACTCCGAATCCGTGGGATTGCGGCCGCCGCCAACGATGTTCGCCCGAAAGGTGTCATCCTCCGCTTTTGGTTGGCTGGCGATTACGCCCGGCTGAACGGCTGATGTGTCCCGCGGGTAGGTCGGGTGCACGCCGGCCGAGAATGTTATCCAAACAGAACTGTGCGAACTCCCTTGGAAGAATACCACAATGCTCGAGTTCTGCCGATAGGATACTAGTGGGGGAGCTGGGTGATAAGGGACGTTCTATCGAGGATAGCGAAGAGACCGAGATACGAATGGCGAGCTGTTTGGAACGACGATCTTCCGAACAGGTTTGAGGGGAGTGTCGCTGCCGAGATTTGTCTTGCCCGAGCCCTCGCGATACCGAGACAAACGGCAATTGCAGTTGGACAAGAGCGATAAGGCAGGAGGGATGATCACCTCGGCTCTTCGGCTCTTTGTGCCTGGAGGCATGCATGCGGGATCTCGCTTCCACATCGCCATCGTCTAGGCCAGTAGCATTCCAAGTGAACGAGGTTAACGAGGGGCGAAGCCAGTGGCACTGAATTTCCGGTTTGCCGCTGGATCAACGTGTGAACGGATGAATGTCTCGGCTTGTCTGTCACGCTTCAATGCCGACGCTCATACGATTGGAAAAGATGGTGCCCACGGAGGCCAACTCGTGCTTATGAGACAAGCGGTGGCAAGTCTTGGTCAGTGAGACTGGGGGTACACATGTCGTTTGCGCCGCCTTGCGTCCATCACTCCGGACGTAGCCCCGAGTCGAGCTCCTCGCAAGGTCAGGTCGGGCACCCTGTGCGTCCACGGACGCGTCAGATGTGTCCAGTGCGTCAAATGCGTCAGACATATTCGGCCCCCTCGGGCCGAGTTGCTTGGGTGTCCGGCTCATGACGCTTGCGGATAGGTTTCCAGTCGGTATGCGCTTGCGTCCAACATGTATGTCTGTTTCGCGCCGTGTTGCACACTCCCCCTTGAGTCCCCAGCACTGCGGCGGTCAGTGCCATTGGAAGGCTACGCGAATAAATTGTGACCAGACTTCTGGCACAGTTGTCTTGCTGGTGGCAAGCAGCCCAGCAGATACACCAATCAGACCAGACAGAGTGGTTTCGCGGTCAAACTAGTTGATGGTCACCCGACACAACCGGATGTTCACTCTGCGCGATGTTAAGACGGTTCCAGCGCTCAAGAATCGCTCCGGCTGTCGACACAGAGTGGCGTAAAATGGCGCTGGGATGGTGGCTGTAGCCGTTACCAACAACCCACTGGAGCGGTCTGTCCTGTTACCCATCCTAAATCATTCATAGACGCTGTAGATGCTTCTGAAGCACACAAATACATTTCAACTCTCTGCAGACACGCAGCACATCCAAATACCACTTCTCCCAACAGATCACTCTTCCTGATATCTGCTCGGCCACGCATTCCTCACACATATCCGCTACCACCACCGATCAACCCCCACCGCGAGCTCAGCCTCCACACGCCCCTCGCGATACTCGGCAACCACGATACTCGCTCCCTTCATCTGCCGGAACAGGCCGTCCTCGTCATTGGGCACGCGCCGCACGATGTTGTCACGGTACGGCGCGAGCGTCGCAATGTGTGCATTGAGGTCGTCGGGAAAGTAGAGCTGCGTCGTGTGCGCGTGAGTCGTGCTGTGTCCCGTGCCGTCACGGTCGGCGCCAGCGTCGGCGTTGGGTGAGGCCCATGTGGGCGGGTGTACTTTGAGGTGGATGTGCGTCGTGCGGCCTGGGTACCAGCCCGGGAAGAGCTGCGTGTCAATGATCAATGGCGACTTCGCCCCCTAGAAGCGCCGACGGGCGGATCCTCCGAGCCTGCCGCTCGCAGTGCAATCTGTACGCCAGCTGCCAACCGTAGCGGCCGTAACCCTCGAACCGAGTGCGAGTCACTCGGTGATTGGTATCAGGGGGGCTCTGGTAGCAAATGTTCCAAAGCCTAGTATCCCCAGGCTACACCGGCCCAGCCACGGCCCAGCCCCGACGTCGTATTACCGCTGTCGCTCTCGAACTAACAGTGTGGAAGACGACGGCACCCGTCGCGTCCGTCCGCTGCACGCCGCGGAGGAACGTCTCGTCCTGTGTGTCAGCTCGTGTCGTAAACTGCCATGTTGCCATATTTGGCCGTCAGGACCCCAAGTCCTCCAGGCTGTAGGGTAGCCTCGAGTACCAAGCACTAGCCTCTGCCCGACTTTGGACTTGAGCGGGTCAGTGTCGCCACCGTCCCCGCCCGTACATGTCCGCCCTTTGCAACTCACATTGCCTCCATGTCCCAGCCAGCCTCGTGCCACTCACATTCGTAGGCGGCACATGTCCCGGGGGCCCACGCCCAGGCCCACCTGGTCCACCAAGCAGTCCGCCCGATCCATGACGCGGCCCCTTGGCATTCCTCCCATCCGCCTCGTTCCAGTTGCGCTTAGACAGGCCACTCTCACCCTCCTCACCATATCCCGAGTACACGCCCCCCGCGTCCGCCGACCAGATATCCACCCACGCGTCCCGGAGCGGCTCGCATATGGTCCCCTTGGCCCCCACAGCGTCCTTTCCCCCAGCAGCGTGGTTCGAGGCGTCATAGATACGCAACATGAGCCGCAGGTCGACGCCCGGGAGGCCCTCGGTCAGGTTGGCCCGCTCGAGGGCATAGGGGAGGTAGAAGGACCGTCCATTTGTTCCGGGGTCAGGAGGCAGAGCGTACACGCTCCAAGGGATGGGGAGGCTTGGGACGCGTGGAAGTCGGTGTCGGTGACCGTGTCTGACCCGGCGCCAAAGCCAAACACTGCCTGGCGTGCGGGCCAGTCGGGGTGGACGGCGTCGTGCGCGAGTGCTGGGAGCGCGAGGAGGGGGAAGAGGGCCCACTTCATCGTGGTGGCGAGGTGCGCTGGCTGCGGTGTAATGTAGCCGTAAGGTGTCGTCGGGGATTGCGAGATGCAGGTGGGAGCGAGGTGGAATGGGGCACGTTGGATTCGTTGGCTACTTGTATGGTGGGGTGGCGCTACTGGATGGGTCTAAACGTCAGACTATCCAGTAGGCCGCCGAGATCGTGAACGAGCTCAGGTCCCTAGAAGCTCTGGAATTGACGCGCTGTCGACCACGTATTGCACTACGCCACTGCGCATGCAGCATGTGCACATGTGCAGCTGCGCGATCCACTGCGCTGCTGTGCAGGCATGCAGGTGTGCGCGTGCGCGAGTCGTCATGATGCGACATGCGACAAGGACAGGCACGATTGTCAGCTGTCGGCCGACGCCGACGCCCGATAAGCCACTGCGGGTTGACGCAATTCAAAGTCTGAGGAATGTGGCTCTCAAAATCCGTGGCACCAGGCCGCGACAGCACATTGCCGGGCGCCTGTACATGTATTTACATCTCTACGTGCTCTAGAGACAATGAAATCGATCACTTCAGCTGAACAATCGCGAATTACGGCACATTCACAGGAACAGGATCGTATACAGACTGCAGCCACTGGCCCTCTTCCCTCTTCCGGCCTTTTCTCCTCGATCTACGGGTGCGCTACGTCCACACGGCCTCGACCAGAATCTTTCCGAGCGACGAAATCGCAGTGACAAACTGGCGCACCGTCTTCTTCGATACCTCTCGATCACTGTCGGAAAGGCGGTCTGTTGCGTCAACTCTGCCAACGGCCATTGTCTGATCAGTCCTCAATGTTGAGTGCTCAATGTTTGAACTGTGCTCACCAGCAATGTCCCCAACTCGCGTCTGCCACACGTCACCGGCGGCAACGACGATATCGACGGCCTCATCGCGCGTCGTCTTGGGGCGGTGCACGGCGACGACCTTGGCGAGGTCGGCGCGCTTGCCGCTCCACCAGCTGCGCATCTTGGTGTCCTCCGAGCCCTTGCCGCCAAACCCGACGACAGCGTCCCGCATGGCATCCTGGACAACGACGATGACGAGGTCGAGGGTCTTGGAGATATCGGCCGCGGAGACATCGGCAAGCTCGACCTCAAAGTCGTCGTTGTCCTCTGCATCGTTAGGGATAGACGGACATGGTTACTCACTAATCTCGTTCGCAAGGTCTGCCGTAACGAGCGTCGCGAGCATGGTCTCGAGCATCCCCATACCATCATCAGGCTCGCCTATGCTCGCCCTGACCGCAGTCACCGAGTCCTTGAGGACCGTCGCGAGCCCATCCGGGAGAGCAGCGAGGAGGGGCACAATGGGCGGCGTGACACCCCCACGAGAGCGCCCATGCGTGTTCTGCCGCGACCGCTGGCGGGGGACGGCATACTCGGAGGCGGCGATGCTCTGCCGCTCGCGCCAGTCCGACGATGCAGACGTCTGCGTCGCCATCGACGCGTCCGTCATGTCCGACGCAGCCGTGCGAGCACGGTAGCGACGGGGCCGGGCGGCGGTGCGGCGCCACTGATTGACCTTCTCGTGAGACGGCCCGGCAAGGTCGATCGGCTGCGCATCAGAGAGGGTGCTAGCAGAGTAGCATGATGAAAAACTCACGTCATCGGGTGTAGCGCCCCTCCCTGACGGCCCGGGCGTCGCGTTCCTCATCAACGCAGCCGACCCGGCGTGGTTCCCACGAGGTGGCGAGGGTGTCCTAGAGCCCATCTGGCGCGCACGAGGGGAGGCTGAGGTGTGCCGAGCAGGGGTTGCAGAGATACACCCAGCCACCATGCGGCGGGTGGGAATCGCCGGGACCTTGAACTCGCGCTGCACGGCCGGTGTCGCAGAGGTGCGTACCCGACGCGGTGCGGCCGGCGTGTGGCGACGCGGAGCCGGGGTGGCAGGGGTGTGAAGGGGAGCCGGGGTGCGGCGGGGAGCCGGGGTGGCTGTGAGACGGTGTGGCGCCGGGGTTGCAGGACGCTGATGTGAGCTCGTCAAGGGTTTGGGGACGTACGGAGAGCGGGACGACGCTCGTGGTGCGCGACGGGGGAGGAGCTGGCGTGCCGGGTTCGTCCTTGATCTTGGTAATGTCTGGTTTGACGTCGACAGAGACGGCGCGAGACGCCGGCGCCGTCGAGGAAGCGCGAGATGTCGGGGGAGCGCAGGGGGCTGGCGTCGAGCGCGAGGCGCTGGCGTTGGTGTTGCTCTGACGTTAGTGACGAGGAAGGTAGCAATAGGGGAGGGGGACCCGAGGGGGGATGGGACTCACGATGAGAGGCATAGTTGGATGGTGCGAAGGGCTGTAAGAGGGGGGGGGGGGGGGAGTGAGAGAGTGTATGAAGAAGAAGTGAGTGAAAGTGAAAGAGGAAGACGAACGAGGGAAGGAAGGACGGGATGGGGCGACAGACGCGGGGGGACGAGAGGGCACTCGATGAAGACACGGGACAGTTTGCCACCCTCCTGCCATGCGGCCTCGAGGTTGTGTGCATGGCCATGTGTGCGTGTGTCTTGCTGAGGTGAGTGTCCCGCAGGATAGCTTAGAATCGTGGTCAGTGGTGATACCCACATCAACCGTCAGAACGCGAGCACGGCATGCAGCTCGCGAGTAGCCCTCCTGTAGCCTGTGGCGACCATCCGAAATCTCTTCGGTCGTCTCCCAGCGCCATCAATGCAAAAGATCAATCTCAACACCGAATCCATAGACGCGGCACATTACACCAACACCTCGGCGCGCAACAGACGCCGCTCAAACTGGCCCCCCACTGCTCCGCATCACTCCTGGCCCTCCTTAGCGACCGCGGCACCTAGAACTCGTCGTCGTTGCTCTGGCCAAACCAGCCAGAGTAGACGAGGATGGTGCCGTACACGAGCACACCGCCGCCGATGGACATCCAGCACGCGGCGGGCTGGATCAGTGCCGAGTGCGCGAGGACGACGGGGAGGGCAAAGCCGGTCGCCTGGGGTTAGTGGGTGTGGCGGCGAGGGTGGTGAGGCTGAGGGGGGGGGGGGGGGGGGGGGGGGTTGGGGTTGAGGGGTGTTAGGTGTGCGAGTGGACGAGGGTCGAAAGCCGAGGGCGAGCAGGGGAGGCGAGACGCGTCGC
>JAMFRD010000118.1:0-26455 GCA_025502685.1 Pascua sp. PH4015B
AGGAGGCTGAAGGGGGTACTGGAGGTAGGGGGACAGGATGGGGCAGGATGGGGCACCACTGAGGAGCGCTGGGGGCTGCAGCTCCTCGCACCGGGGGTAGCACGCACAGTACAAGGCGCACACGGCTCCCACAGCTCCCGCGGCCCCCACGGCACAAACACTGCACACGCGGGACACTGCTCACATCCCAGCAAAGCACGCTACAACCTCTGGACGTCGCTGCAGTCGTCCAAGGCGAGCCGGCTACTGGTCAAGGTGCGCCGGTCGAGCACGCACGAGGCGGTGCTGGCTGCGCGCGTCGAAGACCTGCAGGCCGAGTACAAGGCGGCGTTTGCAGACGAGCAGACGTGCCTGGAGCGCGTGGGCGAGCTCGAGGAACGCGAGGCCGAGCTCGTCGCGTGTGTCGAGGACCTGTCGCAGCTGGCCACACGGCACGCCGAGCTGAGCGACGAGCTGGCAGGGTTGTATGCGCGAGTGTTTGCGGGGCCCTCAACGCAACATCCAGAAGAGGACGAGGCCGAGAGTGTGGTCAATATCGTCGCGCGAGAGGTGAAAGAGGTGAGCAGTGGGCTGTGGGCTGTGGTGGGCGAGGGATGAGGGTGTCAGGTGAGGGGTCCGGCGGTAAAGGAAGCGCACGGGCGCCGGGGAGTGTTGGCACAAGGAAGGGGTGGAAGGGGTAAAAGTCGTGTAATGTGATTGTGGAGTGTTCCAAGTGGTCAGGTGCAGGTGTTCCAGACCGCGCCCACCGCACCCGCCACAGACGTCCCACAGACACCGTGGCGTCAACCTCCGCGATCGGACTGTCACTGACCAACATTATTCCAGCTCGAAGACGCCCGGTTGAATGCACATTGCGTCCTTGAACTGTTGCACGGCAAGCAGGGCAAGACGGGGGCACTGGCGTGTGCCGAGCGCGCAGAAAGACATTTCCGACAGGCGCAGGAGGCCAACGGGCAGGGACAGGGGAGCGACCGCGCATGGCACAAGCGCAAGGGCGAGGACAACTTTAGCGGCGCTCGAAGGCTGCTCGGCGCAGCCGTTGAAAAGGTGCCGCGTATACCTGAGTTTACGGGCCAGCTGCCAAAGCCGTGAGTGCATTGCGAGCGAAGCGAACAATTGGTACGAGCTTGTTGGCGTTGCGTGGTGTGGATGTAGACCGCGGCGGGGGAGTCGGAGTGGGATCGAGGTCCGCAATGGCACGTGTGAGCAGCCAGTAGACGCTCAGTTGGATGGTTGAGGTGGTGAGCATATCGCAAGACATGCGCGTGCGTCCGAGCCGCACAAACAAGCACGATGCAGCTCCAAGCTGCCTACACAACAAGCACGACATAGCCAATACCCATGAACCACCACTAAAACACAGCGACTATTACAACCCAGCCCACACCGATCGCCAACGCATGTGCCGCCGACTAGCGACGCACATCCGCACCGCCATCCTGCACCAGCAACTATCCATCACATGCCTCACGACCAAGCTGGAGACGGCCCGGGGCGTGCTCGACGAGAGCAAAGCCGAGCTCGAGGACGTGCGCCGCCGGATCATGGACGAGTATGCGCGCGATATGGGCATTGGGACTGCGCCGCCGCTGTACTCGCAGCAGGGATGTGGAGAGGCCGGGGGGGATGTGGGGGTGAGGACAGGGACGACGGGGACGGGGCCGGCTGTCCCCGCTGTGGAGACGTCCGAGGGAAGTTGAGGTTGGCTGGGGGCGGGGAGAGCGCCGGAAGGGGAGGAGAAGCGCCGGAGCGGGACGGGGGTTCACTGGAGGGGGGAGGGGGCGCCGGACCGGGAAGGGGAGCGCCGGAGGGGGCAGTGAGAGCGTGAGGGGAGGAGTTAGGTGTCTTGTATGTACATGCTCTATTGTGTCGGGTGATGGACCTGAGACATTGTATGTCGCGCGTTCAGAGGCTCAGGAGCGATCGGCACAACACGCCCGGAGGATTTCCATCCTCATCCAAACATACCGTCCACTTTAGCCACTTTCCTCTCCTACAATCTTGCCTTTTAGCGCTACTACCCAGCAGCCAGTAGCGGCAAGCCAGGAACGAGCCCAACACCATCAGACTCAGCACGTCTCCGAGAGACTCGAGTTGCTCAACGTTAGCAAGTTAGTCACTATGAAGGCCACGGCACAGCCAGGGGACAGCGCATATGTCTGTGTCGACTTCTGTCAAGCACGCGTCTCGTGCACAGGTACAGGGGCGCGGCCGTCGTGACAGTGTTCGCTCGGGTGATGTCGGAGGGTCGCGAAGCAGGCGTACAGTATCTGACGGGGGCTGTGAGGGGGCAGTGTCATGGGAGTAACAGTGTGAGGATGGGATGGCAGGAGTGGGACCTGGGCGGTGGGAGAGCTGAAAGGGGAGACTGGCATGCTGGGCAAATGGAGTGGGGCAGGGTGGGGCAGAAACAATCTCGTCGGGGATGGGCCGGATGGATGCGACGGAAGATGGCCCCCCGCACCAATCACGTTCGGCGATAAGCGGCGCGGGGTGGGTATTTCCGTCCCCGGCCGAGCTTTGTCACCTTTCCCCTCAGCCTTGGACATGGCGTCAAAATAACTGTGCATAACAATAATAGTCTGCAGCTCATGCGAACACTTTTCTACAGTACTCTACACTCTACTCTTCTCTCTACTCATCGATACTCACCATGCCGAGCCCGATAGCCTCCGACACCACCATGCCAGCCAACCCGGACGCGCCGAAACCCAGCCACGGACCGCGGTACTGGTCGGCCGATCTGCGGTTCCCGCCTGCGGCGTATATTCCCATCCTGCTCCTCCTGTCCGTGGCGGCGGGGAGCATTGATGTGTTCTCTGTGCCGGCGCTGGGGGTGTTTGTGGCTAACAATGTGAGTCGTGGTCACTGCTACACTGCCACTGCTACACTACCACTGCGACACCACCACTGCGTGACCCACCCTCCCACCTGTAGCCCACCTCCCCACAGTCCCACCCTTCCCACAACCCCGTCCCACAACCCCGTCCCACAATCCCTCCCTCCCACTCTCTCAATACTCCCTAACCCCGCACCCCCTCCCCACACCCACCCACCGAACCCACCCCACACCTACCACGACCCCACCCCACTAACACCAGACCGGCAACCTCGTCTTCCTCGCCCTCGCCGCCTCGCAGATGAAGGCCCTGGACCCCACGACCATCTGGCCCGTGGCTGCCATTGTCGCCCTCGTGGGTTCGTGGGTGGGCACCTTCCTCTCCGCGCGCGTGGGGCAGTACTTCGGCAAGCGGCGGCGGGGATATCTGGTCTCCGACTATGCCGTGCAGGCAGCGCTCGTCTACCTCGTCGCCGGCCTGTATTACGGCGGGGTAGTCAAGATCCGCGACGGGCGTACCGAGTATGCGGGGATTTTTTTGCTCGCAGTGTCCATGGGAAGCCAGAACGTCACGGTCAAGGGCATGGGGACGCCGCCCACCATGCCCACCCAGGTCGCGACGGGGGCCATGGCCGACTTCTTTAGTGATCCGAAGCTTTTTGTGGGGGTGGGGAAGAATCGCGCGCGGAATGAGCGGTTTGTGTTTGTCTTGACGTTTGTTGCTGGTGAGTACACGTCTGCTTTGGTTTTACCCACTGTTGTCCTCCTCTTCTGCCTATGCGCCTGGTATCCCCTGCGGTCCGCCAAGTGCCCCCTTTTCTTGGCCTCTTCCCTCAAGGCAAGCGAGGCTGGCGCGACACGAATTCCCGGTGTCTCGACCATGGTGCTCTATGCCGTTCGCCTTCCCCCAAGGTCACTCAAGGTGGCAATGCTCCCGCCACCGTGTCTGCCATACCGAGCGTCCCTTTCAATGCTCTTGAATGAGCCGAGAGCGAAACTCGAGTGCGCTGCCATGCCGCTACCGGGAAGCGCCCACCGCGTTTCACATCTCAGTGTACTTGGAAGGACGGTGATTTCAGAAGACTAGTCACCAGCCTCGCGAGCCGCACATTCCCAGCCGATTTGGAACTTGATCCAAGTGCGGATCCAATGGGTACTACGCAGTACCCCCCCCCCCCCTCCTCTCACACCAAAACATCCCACCCCTTCCCCCTCACCCACGCTAACGCCCAGGCGGCATCATTGGCGGGGTCGCATACCGCTACTCGTCCCCGCAACTCGCCCTCATCATCACAGCCACGTGCAAGTTGCTAGCGGGCGGGGGGATCCTCCTGCTGGGGCAGGAAGTTGGTATGGACGAGGCTGGGGCAAAGGCATAACTAGTACTGTAGTTTCTTGGGGCTTGTAGGCTGTAGGTCAGGCTTGTCAGGTGGGTATACGGTGCGCGTAGCCCCTGTTCCTTGCTTGGTCTCGCCATAGATATTAGATATAGGTCATCCTCCGACGTACCGTCTTGGGTTCATGCTCTTGGGTGGCAGGGTACGACCACGCGTTAAGCTGTGCCCTGGCTGGCTACAGGCTGTCTGTCCTGATCAGCAGACCATGTGTTATCACCGCGGCCTGATTCGCTTCCGGCAGCCATCTCGACGCCGTGGTTTCACGCTGCTAGCCGCTGTTAAGTAGCATCACCCAGTCAGCCGGCTGTAGAATGCCACAGCCTGGAACGCAGGTCTTGTAATGCTCTCTATCCACATGGGCAGTTAAGACGCAGGTGAAATGACATTAATGTACCGCACCCAATACAGTACTAGGTGCAGCACGTTCCGTCTTGGGAAACGGGTATACGCGCGGCCTTGACGAACAAAGGGTGGAATTGAGGGTATGTAGAAGCGAGTCCCCCCTCAATACGAGTTTGACTTTACCATCGTTGGGCCGATGTGACTGCATAGAATACCTAGCCTCTAGCAGCGCTCTAATCAGAGTCCGCCGGCACTTGGAGTGAAGCACCGAGGAGGGCCAACCCGACAACGCTCATGACCACCCAAGCGAGGTAGCCGGCGAAGATTTGGTGTGACACGCCGAGAGCGTATATTGAGCTGATAACACCTGGGCCAACGGCTTTAGAAGCACCAGCAAGCATCTGGGCGAGCCCGTTGACTGTGCTTAGACTACCAGCTGGAGCGGTAGAGTTGAGCAACACCTGGACCGAGGCTGTGCAGTGTCAGAGAGGTAAAAATCGGTAGATAAAAAACTCACTAAAGGCCATACCAGCGCCCGAGCCGACAACGACATATGCCACTATGGCCATATTGCTCATCCCGCGCCAGCCAACACGTGCAAAGGCATTGGCAAGCGCGGGCAAGCCCATAATGAGGGGAGAAGCTGCACTACAGCACACAAACAAGCGCCGAGTTCCCATGACACGGTCGAGCTTGGGCATCAAGAGCAGCATCCAAATGGCCGAACAAACCGCCTGAGTCGCCGAGACCGAGGCGATCTGTCTGGGAGTCTGTTCGAGACCACCAAGACGGATGGGCGTAAACAGGTGCAAGGGGAATAGGGCTCCCTGGCAAAAGCTTGCAGTGACAGTGACGGCATAAATTGCCAGCATGCGTGGCATCGGTTTCCTAAGCGACTGGCGGATCGAGGTGGACGATTTTGACGTATCGCCATCCGCGGTGGCCTTCATTGGCGGTTCACGCAGATACAAAAGACACAACACGATGGTCGCCCCCACGTACGCGCTAATGACCATGCACGGGAGAACGTAGGGGTATTTGGTGAACAGCGCTGAGCCCCCAAACAGGCGAGGAAACGTTTCAGCCGGGTTTGATAAAGCGCCGCCGAGGGTGGGACCGATCAAACCGCCGACGCTTGTCGCAAAGGAAAAGTAGGCGAAACTGCGAGAGACGTCAGTGGCAGCCGGTTTTTGGTTGTTCATATTTGCTTTCTCACGCTGTAGCCATGTTGGTTTTGTCGCAGTTTTCCGCGAACAATGTGCGAATGACCGCGGCATTGGCCCCGAAGACACCACCGAGCACGCGGATGGTGTACATCTGCCACATGTGTTTTGCAAACCCGAATAGTGTACAAGATACCATGGCCCCGCCCAGCGAAAAAAGGAGCACAGGTTTGCGTCCCCAAGTATCTGCTGCTCGGGACCATAGCATTACTGTGATCTGTTAGCTTGGCTGAAAGCCCCGTCAACACGGGCCGCCTGTCCCCTACAATCCACTTGGTGGCACTTACAAAACACGATCTGCGTTAACGAGAAGCAAGTCTCAAGCCATCCAGCTGCATAGCCGACTTGCTCAACTGTGACCTCGCCAGTGTCGAGGACCATCTGGTTAACAAAAGGCAACAGGACAGAGAAGGAAATCTGATATCAGCTACACTCGGCTTGGGAGAGGTCTCACCGGCTCGGAAATCCTTGTCAAACTGAGCAGGAGGATCTGTCCCATGGGCAGTGGAGTCGGCCCGGAGTCAGATGATGCTGCCGATACCGGCGATGCCGTCGCGGTCTCCGTATCCGTAGCCCCGTACGCCGGGACATCATTCACCAGTCGTCGCCTTTCTGTATCACCGCTGCCCATGGTGGTGTGCCGTTATCGTGATGGTGGTCGGGGGTTGGTCAGTCAAGGTATAAAGCAGGCAGGTCAGTTAAATGAAGAAGCAGGCCTTGAACAGCCTGGAGTGAAAATGTGCCACATCTTCTCCAGAGACCCAAACAATATGCCTGAATGCAGTACTTGCAGAGGACGACGACACATTGCATGAACTTCTCGCGAATGGATCCCAATATCTCGGCGCCGACATACCGGAATCCCTTGACTCCGTCACAACCACAAGCGGACGATCTTTACACCGATCACACACTACTGTTGGGGGAGAGGGGCGGCAGAGGTATTTTTGGGTTCAAAGACGGAACATGTTTGAATGGGGCTCCTTGGCAAAATACGACGGATTGGTGGCATGGATCAGGTACGGTAGGTCATGGCTGGGCGTTTTTGGATATAGATTTGCACATACAGCCTCTTCGAACGGGAATCGTGACATCGCTCTTGGCCAACGTGCATGTGACTAGGCACGAGGGTGACCATGCGTCCTGAAAGTTATGAGACTGCTACACGCCTGAGCCTCACAATTGCACACTCGCAGCAGCCTCACTGTGGCACTCTCGCAGCTTTCACGTGGGTTCCCATGATCGGCGCCGGTGATGAGTCGGGACCGGTGAACCGGCGCCGGATGGCCGGCCCGGTGGATCGTTGCGGCGTGCCTGTTCACCGTACTTTGCACATTGACCATTCTCGAACGGGAATCTCAGTAGGCTTGACATCGTCTTCATCCACAGGCATTTGGTTACTGATGCATGTCTTCAGAGTTATTGGCTCCCCTGCCTGGAGATTGGAGGTATCGGCCTACTGATAGCGAAGATTGGTCTGCCTCCTCAAGCGGGCCGGCCATCCCGGCACGCACGCAAGTGTAACATGCCCAGGTGGCGCTGCGATTCGGCAATTGCCAAGTGACCAAAGGACCAGGAGGGCTGTGACGCACTCAAGTCGGAACGGCATACATTAATATGTCTCTCAGCGCTACCAATCACTACTCTGCCATTCTCCTCTCTGGCTGCCTTGGACGCTCACCATGAAACGCAGGTATGTCTCTCCGCTATCAATCACTCTGCCATTGCCCTCTGGCTGCCTTGGATGCTCACCATGAAACAATCCAGTGCGAGTCTAATCACCACGGCGCTTCTCTCGTCATTCGCATCGGCGGCAGCTCTCGACTTGGGCTTGGCTGCTCTTGATCCTGGCTCTGTGGCTCTCCAAGCCTGGGAAGAGGCCAGCACGCTCCTACACCCCACAGAGAAACAGCTGCTTGATGTCGACCCCGACTACATTGACCCGGTCACATCTGCGACTCGCAAATTGTGCATCTTACATGCCAAGGGTGACGACCTGGACGATTCCGACAACCTCGTGGCAGCAGTGGCCGAGTGCGGGGATGGGGGTATCATCCGCCTACCAGATGCCAAGTATGTGATCGGCAAGCCCATGGACTTCACCCTCCGACACGCGGTCCTCGACGTCCACGGTTGGATGACTTGGACTCCCGACATTGAGTACTGGGCAAAGCACAATCTCCCGCTCGACTTCCAGAATCTCGGGCTTGCGTGGATCATCCGCGGCAACGACTTTGTTATCAACGGCAACAACGTCGGTGGTATCGACGGCAACGGCCAAGTGTGGTACAAGTGGGCGGCCGGTGTGAGCAACAAGCCTGGGCGTCCGATGTCAATGGCTATTGTCGAAGCCAACAACGTCGTTGTTCAGAATTGGTCGATTATCCAGCCCCAGTTCTGGGCGTCAATTGTCGTCGACTCGGAGAACGTGCTCTTTGACAACTACTACGTCAACGCGACCACCTACGGCGGCGGTACAGTGCAGAATACGGACGGCAGCAACACGTATCGCAGCCGCAACGTCACCTACCAAAACATGGTGTACCAGGGCGGCGACGACTGCATCGCCCTCAAGCCCAACAGCAGCGACATTGTCATGCGCAACATCTCGTGCCACGGTGGTAATGGCATTGCCTTTGGCTCTGTTGCTCAGTATCCCGGCAGGGTGCGTACTACTTTGCATACACTACACGGTCACCATACTAACCCACCATGCAGCTGGACATTATCGAAAACATCCTCGTCGAGGACGTTTACGTCGGCCCTTCGTCTCAGACGCCCGTTACCACTGGCTTTTACTTCAAGTCATGGGTCGGAGTGCCCATCGGCGTCCCTCCAAACGGCGGTGGCGGCGGCCATGGGTACACCAAGAACGTGACCGTGCGTAACATGCACGTGGACCGTGTGCGCTATCCAATCTTCATCCAAATTGGCTGCACATTCCTCGAAGACGAACGTGGCAAGCACCAGGGTGACGACATGTTCTCCTTCTCCGACATTCACGTGTCCAACATTACTGGCACGTCCAGGTTCAACCGTCTCGCCTATCTCAACTGCGCCAAGCGGACGCCGTGCTCCAACTGGACGTTTGTCGACTTTGACGTCGTGCCGGGGCGTACCGATCACCCCGAACTCGCATACACGTGCAACAACTTTATTCTCGGAGGTGAGGACGGCCTAAACCAATGCCATCCCGGCAACTCGCTGCTGGAGCTCGGACCTAACGGTGACATTCGGTACGGGTAAAGATGAAGCACAATTTGCACGTAATGTCTATACATGGTAGCGAAAATGCAAACTCCACATGTTAGACAACCAGTGTGGGCTACTTTCGCCCGTTGATTTGCGGGATCGTGTAGTCAATCCCCACCCAAAAAAAGCGTGCGCACCAGAATGGTTGGTGACCTGCTCTGTCTCTATGTACGCAATTGTGAGTTCGTTGTCTGAGAATCACCTAAGACTGGTGAACAGATGTCATACCTATTGCACAATGGAGACACAGCAGAGCGGTATTGAGCTTTCAAGCATTATTGCGGTCCGACCATCCTAGCCGCTACCTCCCGATAATAGAAGTGTGATGTATTCCTTGAAATTCCCAAAGACTGTATCATAGTACAGTACAGTACATTGCCAAACTCCAAGAGATGCTTTAATGCATTAAATAAAACTCCCTACGGGCTTGAAGCTCCATGTTGGCTATGGATACGATGTGTCATCAGACTTCTACAGGAGCAATGCGCTGTTGAGGTATCGTAACAGCTCCCATTACGACTGAGCAAACGACCAAGAGTCCTGCAGCAACGATGAAGGAAGCCTGAGGCCATGCCTTTACAGTCAGGGCGAACAAGTTGGAAAATATGAGGGGCGATAGAAATGCGCTCCCAAGGGATTGGAGCATGGCGAGGGCACCGAAAAGACGCCCGGTGTCCCGTGTGTCGGGGAGAAAGGCGATAGCAAGTGAACTGGCGATTGGCATAGCGGCTGTGCCGTAGCAGAGGAGTGGTGAGAGGCCGACAAAAAGAGTTTGGCTAGATCCAAAGAGGCCGATGCAGAGAAGGGCAAAGATTTCCAAGGCCTGGGTGATTCTGAAAGCCATACGGTCGACTGCTGCGGAATTTGCCGAATCAGAAACAGCTGCAGAGCTGTCATTTGCGCTGCCGGTCGAGGAGTAATTCTTCTGCGGCGTGGTAGACAACAACGATGTGCGCTGGTCGGGGCGAGACGGGGGTCGTACTTGGTCGGAAGGCAGGGGACGGCCGACTACCGAGCCAGCGATTTCAGCCACGGGCATGGGCAAGTATAACCTTAGGCCGCGCAGAATAACTGATGTGAGCCCCTTACCGTACTTTCATTATTACTCACGTGGTAGTATCACCAAAAGCACTGCCCCGCGGCAGACGGACATGAATGACATGTACGGTCCCAGTTGTTTGGTCGTCCACCCAAAGGCGAATATGGCGTACTGGTAAGAAACCTGCGCGATCCCCTAGATGAAAGATTAATACAGCAAGCAATGAAGTTGTGCGCTGCTCACTCACCATGGTAAGAGCAACAAGGAAGGTTGCCAATCCAATTAATCCAAGGTTGAAAGGGCGTCCGTGTCCATGGGAACGCTCATGTTGAGGGAGAAACACGGCGAGGGGGGAGAGGAACGAGAAAAGGCCTCGACAAGTCCGGCGTATCGCTCCTTTGAAACGGCGAAAGCAGCGAGAAAATAACTCCCCATGCTCTTCCGAGTGACGCTCGGCGGCGTCCTGCTCAGCTCGAGCGCCGGCTATGGCGAGGTGCTGCTCTGCCATCTCGGCCCGAGACTCTTCTGACAGCGATTCGGGAAGGACGAGCAACTGGAAAGCAATGAAGAGGGTGTGAATAATCACCGATACGTAGAATGGAACAAGACTATGCGTGTTGGATCAGAACAATTTACTCTCAACCTTTTCCACAATGCTCTGCGACTCACATGTTGCCAGTCCTCTCGACTATCCAAGAGCCCAGTGCAGGGCCCACGGCAAATCCGACCATGGTGGCGCCTTGGAGTCGCCCAAACGCCTCCCCGCGTGATCCTTGGGCAGTCACATCAGATATATAGGCGTACATGGCGGCCGTCATGGTGGGAAACCCTCCGAGAAGGCCGTCAAGTGTTGGCCCGACAAGCAGGAGATAGTGTGACTTTGAAAGAACGGCAGGGTGAGAGACAAGGAACAGAAAGCATCCTTCTCTATCTAGATTAGTACATGGACTGACGGCTGTTGTTTCCTGCAGCTCTCAGAGACTCACGTCAGGAGCTGACCCATCTCCACAATAGGCATGATTTTGCTACGTCCAATTCGATCCGACAGTGCTGCCCAGCGTCCAGTTGTCATTGCCGACAAGAGTCCTGCTGTTGCCAGCATCACTGTGTACCCGTCAGTACTCCCGATAGGGTCTTATTGCCCATCAAAAAGCTTACTCATGGACAGCTGGGCCGATGCTGCTTGCACTTGGGCATCCGCTTTGCATCGTGCAGAGCTATTCGGCTCGGGCTCGTTTGCAAGTGATATAATAGATTTTACGTCACCAAAGGCGGCTGTCGACCAAGTGGAGATATTTAAAAGCTCCGGTGTCGGGGTCGACAATGAGAGATTTCCAGGGTGTCGGGCAGCACAGGCGATGTCGAGATAGAGCTCGGTTCGGGGAGCCATTGTCATCCCCATTGCGAGTGTTATGCCAAACGCGAAGGGTAGCACCCAGCGCGTTGAAGCACGGCAGCGCCTAACCATATTTGTCGTAACCTCAAGCTCAACAACGTCGGGTTGGGTTTGGAGCAGGGATTCGCGGTGGACACCAGCCTGAGTACTCGTTATGACAGTCATGGGGAGCACTTGTCTCAGATGATACTGGTTATCGCATTGAGGGATTATCTTGGCCAACACCTTTCCATTGCTCCAACGTTGGCAGTGGTGTCGACTGTAGCACTCTGAACCGTCCTCAACTACAATGGGAGGTCGGACCGGCAGGACCGGCATTTCATCATCATTCTGACACGCTATTACAACTTTCATTGCGTGCCCTGCTCCTCGAACGGGAAGAGTAACAAGCACACGCAATCTGCAAAGTCAAATTGACGGCCCCGATGTCGCCGAATCGGGTTGACCGATAGGATTGAGCTAGTACGTGTTGTTCTTCTGCCTCTAACGGGCCGCCGCAACAACTGCGGTCTCTTGGGTTAGTTCGCCGCTGAGATGACCGAGGGAGGCTGATGTGTGGCACGGACAGAGTGCCACGAACAGTTGCGGCGGTTGAAATTGAAAGGGCACGCCACATGACCCGCCCTTGCCCACCATTTTCGGCATATCAAAATGCCGCTCCATCCTGATTGCGGTGTATCGTTGCAGGTAAATCAACATTCCGCGACCATGATTGCCGTTTGGTTCATGCAAAAATTCCCGTTCTCTTTGAATGACAACCCAGCAAGAATTCCCGTTCTCAGGGAAGTGGCCATACCAGGCGTAGATCGGCGGCCGGCCCGTGGGGCCCGCCACCCGGCTTGCAAATGTTTGTGGGCCCCCGGATGCTTGTTGCTCAGTGTTGTCCACTCGTCTCAGTACGTGGTGGCGTCGCAGTATCCCAACCCATATGTATATCAAGGCTAGCTGCGAGGGCTTGCAAGACCATCCGCCACCCAACGACTCAAACAGCAACACCAACAACATGTCCAACTTTGAGGACGTTTCACCCTCGCTACCTCACGACAAGGAAGCGGTGCAGTATGTCGAAGAGCTCGAGCGCAGCAAGTCTGGGCACCACCACGAGCAAGGTGGCCATGCCACCAGTGACGCTGCCAAACACATGCTCGAAGCGGCCAGCGATCTCAAGTACACCCCCGAAGAGTCGCGCCGTGTAGTTCGCATGATCGACCTTCACGTTCTGCTGCCCATGTGTCTGATGTATGTCAGCCAGCAGGTACGTGGACGTCAGACTCGTGACTCGGACGTGGAAAGTATTGACTTGTTTACAGCTCGACAAGAGCTCCCTCGGGTGGGCTGGGACATTCGACATCCAGACAGACGCCGGTCTCCATGGGACCCAGTATTCTTGGCTCACAACCTGTCTCTAGTGAGAGCACCATTCTCAAGGTTGTGAAGAAAAGGAAAAAAAAAACTTACATTGCACAGTCTCGCCGAGATGGTCTTCCAGCCTCTCTCTGTGTATGCCCTCTCATACTTCCCGGTGAGGTACTGGCTCCTCTTCAACTATTTTGGGTACGTCTCCTTGACCGCCGTGCTCCACTTTGATAGTATTGACGAGCGTTCACAGCTGGTCGACCGTCACGATCTGCACTGGTATGTATACGATCAGGATTCAAGGTCGTGTCGTTCACAAACTGACCATTCTTTTCAGCGGCGTGCAAGAATTTCACTGGCCTTATTATTGTCCGAACGCTGCTCGGCGTTTTTGAAGCGACTATTATGCCCTCCAACTTCTTTATGAGTAAGTCTGGCATTTACGCCCGATGGGCCACAGTGGAACTGAGCTGACCGTCTCAGCGCAGATGTGGTGGACTCGCCGCGAGCAAGCTCACCGCACGATTGCTTGGGAAATCGCAAACAGGTTAGTTGGTCATTTCCGTTGCCCAAAGTAACATTGTCTCACCGTTGTGCAGTGGAGCAGGCTTTGTGGGACCTCTTATCGCCTACGGTGTTGGCCATGCTACCAACACTATCCATGCCTACCAGGGCATCTACCTCACGGTTGGAGCACTGTCATTCGCCTTTATGCCGATTGTCGCGTACCTCCTTCCCAACACGCCCATGGATGCCAAATTCCTCAACAAGGGCGACGACAGACTCATCGCCCTCGATCGCATGAAGGAGAACAACACGGGTACTCGGGTACGTGAACGTTCCCCATTCACTGGCTTTTGTTTTCTTTTCAGAACCCGCCTATAGGGAAGACGACAAAAATAAAACTGAAGTAAGGCACAGCTGACATACAGTCTGGCGAGTGGAACTGGAAGCAGTGCTGGGAGACGTTCCGCGACCCCAAGACGTACATTTGGTTCCTGATGTTTGTGTACGTATCAAATACAAAAGCGACAGGAGTCTCGAAAGAAATCTGACAAACGGTACAGGTGCGTCGCAGCTCCCTCGGGTGGATTTGGCGCTTTCGGTGGTCTGGTCACCAAGGGCTTCGGCTTCAACTCCTTCACTGCCATTCTCGCCGCGTTGCCCAACCCGGTCATCAACAGCATGGGCATGCTGTTTGCGGCCTTTATGAACAACAAGTTCAAGAAGCGCTTTGCCGTCATTGCTTTCCTTTGCCTCTTCCCAATCGCGGGCCAGGCGTCTCTCCTGACGATTCCTCGTACCATGCCAGGCGCTCTTCTTGGGGTCTCGTACGTCGGCGCCATTCAAGGTTCCCTGCGTGAGTAGAAAGAAACAGAATTGGCCCCGTGGACGACAAGGTGGGCTCACTCGCCAGAACCCTTGATGCTTGCGTGGGCCAACCTCAATGCCTCGGGGACGACAAAGCGTGTCATGACCACGTCTGTCATGTTCGTTGGAAGCTGCGTCGGTAACGTAAGTTGCATCCTCCCGACACGTTGTCCCTGTGCCAATGCTCACCACCCCTACAGATGATCGGCCCGCAGCTCTTCCTTGCTAAAGAGGCCCCCCTATACTTTACCGGCCTCCGGTCTTGCCTCTCACTCTTCTGTGCTCTGTGCGGTCTCATTATCCTCCAAGGCTTCTACCTCATGTACCTCAACAGGAAGCAGGAGAAGCGTCGCGTCGAGATGGGTCTTCCGGCCAAAATCAAGGATATCTCCCTCATGTCCATTACAGAGGCCGAGGCATACAAGCAAGAGCTTACCGATATGCTCCGCGGGCGTAACATGACGGAAGGCGAGCTGTTCGCCCACGCCTACGATGACATGACCGACTTTGAAAACCCCATGTTCATGTACGCGGTTTAAACGACGAGAGAAGAGGGGAAAGGCGTCTCCAAAGGACAGATCGTAAGAGATGTCCACGAATCCCGGGAGTTGGCGATGGCCGCCAGCTCAAGCGTGTCCCTTGGTGGAGACACATTTTCTGTAGGTGATCGAAATGTTAGGGAAATGTTAGGGAAATGTTAGTGGTGCTGCGTGGATCAAAAGGAGACTCTCTGGACAATGTGTGATGTGTGCGTTTGAGACGCACACGTACCTAATTGACCGCCATACCGTGCCCAACTATAGCCGACTCGTACATAAGTGTTCGTTCGTTGCTGTACCTCCTGTACGCCTCACACACCGTCACCACCGTCGGTCGCGTCGTGTCCGATGGCGAAATGCCACTCAAGTGCACGCACCACCCTCGAGCACAGGTGGGGTCTTGCCCTTGCCTGTGGGTGGCAGTTCCATGAACCGAGCCATGGTGAACCCGGCAGTGTCCAGATCCAAAAGGTTGTTTGTCAATCTCGCAGTGGGGCTTGTCGTGGCCGCGGCGGCGGGGGCCTGGGCGTTGGTTTCGTCATGCTCGACCGCCTTGGTGCGCGTCGGGAGGTTGTCGAGCACAAAGTGTAGGAGCGAGAAGAGGTGTCCTCAGTTTCTAGGACGTGCTGCTCGAGCTTGGTACGCCACTGGACAGGCTTGATCAGCTCGGCCTGATTCACGTCGGGTTACCATTTCGACACCAGCGAGATTCTCGCCGTTAACCGCTGTTGGATGGCAGCTCTTAACCGCTGTTATGTGCCCTCTCGCTCTTAACCGCTGTTAAACGCGGTGGCCGCACACGAAGCATTGGGTGTTGCCCGGGTCGATTGGGTCCTTGCTCAGCCCGTCGGCCACGGTCGAGTCGGGGATCGTCGATCGGATCGGCTGCGGATATGGTTGGGCGGGGATAATTGCTTCCGTTATCTGCCCGACGATCACCGACGGCGACAGTCAGCAATAACAGCATCTGGCAATCTGGGCACACCACCGAACAACACACACACTGTACGCCAATCTGCGCCGCAAGAATTCTGGGTTTGGACGTCAAGAAGTTGTAAAGACGGTGCTGCTCGTGGACGTGTATTTAAGCGTGTGGGCGTCACACCTCACAACTCACAACTCACAACTCACAACTCACAACTCACAACTCATTGCTCACACCTCCCATTCGACCCTATTCCACAGTAACCACAACCAACCATTGAGCCAGGAGCACCTGCACACGCACACACACACGAGCCGCACCTCGCACTCGTCACCCATATCCACGCTACCCGACCTCGCTCACAGACAATGGCACGCCCCATCCTCGTTACGGGCGCGACGGGTAAACAAGGCGGCGGCGTCATCTCGGCCCTCCTCTCGGACCGGTCCTTCACGCTCCTGGCCGTGACGCGCAATCCTGCTTCCCCCGCAGCCCAAGCTCTCGCATCGCGGGGCGTGACGCTGGTGCAGGGGGACCTCGACGACGTCCCACGCCTGTTCGAAGCCGCGCGGGCCGCTTCCCCCACAGGCCAGTTGTGGGGCGTCTTCTCCGTCCAAGCCGCGTCGATGCGCACAGACACAAAGGACATTAAAGGGAATGCAGAGTACAAACAAGGCGCGGCGCTCGTCGACGAGGCCATCAAAGCCGGCGTAACCCACTTTGTCTACTCGTCGGTGGAACGCGGGGGAGAGGCGAGGAGCTGGGAGAATCCCACGGATGTACCGCACTTCATGACCAAACATGAGGTGGAGCGGTATTTGAGGGAGCGCGCCGAGGGCACCGGGATGGGGTGGACTGTGAGTTTTGTTTTCTCTTCTCGGGATGGGTCGGTGGTCGCCGCGTCGCAGAGCCGCCGCCATACCGACTCGAACTGTCGTGCTGGCGTCATGGGCATGGCATGGCGGACTAAGGGATTACTGGCTCCGTGCCCAGACGTGGTTTCTGGGGCTTAGGTGTGGTATCACAACTGCCACGTTGTCCTTGCTGCCTGCCACCTTGCTGTGAACAAGGTTGGGCTGGGGGGAAGAGGCTGGGCTGCATCGGGGCCGAGCTTGGCGTCCTGTCCCCGGCTGCATCCCAGCTACTGCTACTAGCTCGGCTACGGGCTACATGAGCTACATACGGCTGCCACAGCTACGGCCAAGCCGCAAAGGGACAACTAGAGCGAGACATGGAGGATACGGCCGTTACCTCCCCACCAATCCACCCCACTGCCCACCAGCACTAATCAAACCCCCACCCACCCCCGCCACACCACACTAATGCCAGATCCTCCGCCCAGTCATCTTCTACGAAAACCTCGTCCCCGGGTTCGCAGGCAAAGTCTTCCTCACCGCCCTCCGCGACACGATGGGCGACAAGCGCATGCCATGGATCTCCACCACCGACATTGGGTACTTTGGCGCCATGGCCTTTAAGGACCCGCAGCAATTCAACGGGCGCGCGATTTCGCTCGGCGGGGACGCTGTCAACTTTGCCGAGTTGTCCGAGACATTCAAAAAGGTGACGGGGGCGCCGGCGCCGACGACGTGGGGGCTCCTCGGGAGCGCGATCAAGTGGATGCCCGAAGTCGGCAGGATGCTCGATTGGTTCAAGGCGGAAGGGTACAAGACGGACGAGGGGGAGATGAGGAAGCTGCATCCTGAGATGATGGGGTTGGGGACGTGGTTGAGGACGCAGGGCAAGTTTCCCAAGGTCGACTAGAGGGACGTGGGTGCGAATGTAACGGTTCGATAGTCGGAAGTGGTGCAGCGCTATATGGGAGCACAGCGGGCGAGTGGCAGTCCATCCCAGGGGCTGCTGACAATCAGCGATCCGGACAGCTTCAAATAAAGCACACCGAAGCGGTTCTCAGCTAGTGCATCATACAGATTATACGCGTATTATTGACAGTGTCGTATTTAAGGGTGTCAAGCTACAGGGGTTGTGGATCAATTATGACTGGGGTAGTGTATCAATCTAGTTGAGGTTGGTGTTTGCGGGGAATCGAGATGTGGGCGAGTACGGCCAGGAGCATAAATGTCCGAGGTGATACCGAGGACAGCGATCTAGGCCCCGACCAAGTCGACGGGCTGTAGCAGCCGCTAAAGAGACTGGGCGGCTCGAGATGCCGTCGTCGTCGGTATGGGCCGAGCCAGCCAGCGCCAATGTGGACTGAGGTTCATTGGGCAACACTCCGTGACACGGGGGCCACACTTGCTACGACGGCACCCAACGGGGCCGCGACCGAACCCTAAATGGACGCCTTGACGCGACTCGCGCTGAGCCCAACCTCCTCATCGCTCGCAACACCATTCGTCAGCGCGCCCTCACCCGACTTGCGCCTCCCGAACCACGTCACGTTCTCGAGGTCGTCGAGGCCCGTAATCGCAAAGAGGGCGAGGACGACAAAGTCGGGCAGGGCCGTGAGGACAAACACGCCTGCGGGGGTTGTACCGAACTCGGTCCCGGCGTACATCTGGTCCTCGGATGGGATGAGCCAGAGGAGGAAGCCGATGCTCTGGAGCACGAGCGCCACACATCCACCGACGACGAGGAGCGGTGTGGTGCGGCGTCCGCGGGCGGTGCGGGTGAATGTGGCGTGCGCGGCGTTGATGAGGAGGAGCACGCAGAGGGCGAGGAAGAGAAGTCCGCTCGCAAGTCCCACGCCCATCGCTCCCGACTCGCTCATACTGCCCTCGCTCATGGGCGCGTAGATCTGCAGCTCGGCGGCGGCAATGCCCAGCGCCGCGGCCAGGCCGATCAGGACATGCCGCGTCCACGTGTACTGCACATTGGCGCCGGCTACGGTGTGCCATCGGATAAGGAGGGTGGAGACGGCCTCGAACAGACATGCAATCGCCAGTGGGAGGAAGGCGACAGAGCCGCCCATTAGGTGGTGCGGGAAGCGGAGGTGGGAAGACGAGTAGCGGTCCGAATAGTACCAGGGGATGACGACGCGGAGGACAAAGGTCGTCACTCGCGCTGTGGGTCAGCATAGTGTATACTAACAGTAGCAACGGGGTGAGGCAGCGGCGGGGATGTTGAACAGCCCTTTCGAGGCCAGAGACTGAGTGGCAAAGTCGTGGCCACGGGTGACAGTGTACGTACCAGCACAAAGAAGAAGAAGCCAGACATACACGGCCATCTGCGCTGGCCGCCGCGCAATGCGCACAATAAGCACAAGCGCGAGGATAAAGTAGATGATGCAGTATGCCAGACTCCAGCCCCAGGCGATAAAGGGCAGGTCGGCGTACTTGTGCGAAAAGGGGTAGTATGCGCCGGCCATCGTGTCTAGTTGGCTAGTTCGGGTCGAGGGGCGGGAGAGAGTGCGAAGTGAGGGGGAGAGCTAGTTGGGAGTTGGAGTCAAGACGTTGGGTGTCTTATACCTCGCGCCGACTCGGAGGCGGTGCCGGCGGCGGCTCTGCTGTGGTGGTGGCCACGGGCATGCATATTTGTGCATCTCTGACTAGTTGTCGGGGGTTCGGAACGAGGGGTGGAGGCGTCATGCCAAGCCCATCGGATTGCCCTAGGCGGCGGACACATGGACACAGATAGCCCTGAACACAGGAACCGAACCACACCAAAGTACTGTAGCCGTCGCACAGCTCATGCGGGCAGGGGACGCCGCGAGAAACCGACATGGAGCATCAGTCTGGGCGCGGGTGCACAGCATGATACAGGTGTACTGCATGTACATGTGCGGGCGATGCAGAGAACTGCGGGTATGCGGGTGTTGCTCTGTGCAAGTGGCAGTGCAGGTAGTGCCCGTGTCAGGCATATCTTTGTGCCTTTGTAACCGCACGCACGCACCCCTCTACCTATTTCGCCCTCGTCCGTCACGTGGGACGAGCGTGCTGGACAAGATTCATCCGCGATGCTGTCCTTGCTACATCCATCCCGGTCTTGGGTGGCTATTTGTGCCCCCTTGTGGCGGTGGACAGACACGGGCATTCGAGGCAGCGAGGCAGTGCCGCCATACCGCTCCCTGCCCGAATATCGGCCATTGGGCTTCTCCCCGCTCTTGCTGCCGTTGCCGCATCCACTCGGGCGCGTCATGGACTGCGCCATGCGTCTATGGAAGGGCAGACTCCGACGCGGCGCTTGTCGCGATGGACGTGTCGCGCATGCCAGACGTGCGTATCGTCTTGGGTGTGGGTCGAGTGTTGGAGGCGAGTGGATCAGACAGTGGTCCGGGGCCGCAAGGCCTGTCTCTTGGCGGGTGTGCTGTGGTTGGAGCTGGGACATGGCCGTAGCTAGCGGCCGATCCAGGCAGCGGGCTATCCAGTAATCGCCGCCTCGACGCACCGACGTCACGCACGAGCACGATTTTGCTGATATCGCTTCTGAAAATCAGGATGCCTGGGGCCCAAGACAAGTACCGGTGCAGTACGAGAAATACTCGGACAGACCTTGGTCTCATTTGAGCCCGCGGCGCCGAGAGCTATCAGCTGGGGAGGACGCTAACCAGACGACGAGCTTGGGCGGTAGGTAGAGCTACCCTCGCTGTAGCGCTTCGGCTTCGCGGGCAAGTGCATAGTGAATGGAAATGGGATGAGATGTGGTGGGAGCAGTAATGCCAATCCCATTCCAGCCCGCAACCTCGCGGATAGACGCACGAGCGCCAGAGAGTGCTAGAGAAGAACAAAGTCAGCCTCTGCCGAGGGACGAGCCGCGTTTTACGACAATGCGACAAGGGGGCTGGGCGAGCAAAGCGAGTCTCGGGCGCGACGTCGTCAACAGGACACGCGTGACCTGCAAAACGACTCTGTCCGCGGCACCCTCAAACCTCGGCAGATAGCATTTTCGAGACGACGGCGAAAGGCTCACAGTGGACTTGACTGTGACCGAGGCCAAACAGCGCCGCCGCCGACAATCCTGCACTCCGCTCAAGCCGACAAATCCTGCTCCGCTCTCAACCTATCGACCTTACCTTGCGAGGTCCCCGCAAGTCCAGCTCGCCACTGCGCGGGTAACTTGCTCCCAGTTGTCCCGCGCCCCGCATCACCCCTCATTCACCCCCAATCTCCCGACCGGTGCTGCGGACGGATGCGATGCAGATACTAAAACCACCGTGGCCTTGGACACAGTCGCACTGACGACCAGAGCCTCCCATCGGGGCGTGGACTCCGCGTGCATCGTCCAGCTCGACACCAGACCCATAGTGAGCGGCGCTGCCTAACATGTTTCCTTCAACTGCTCGGCAAATGGGGTGAACGTACAACATAAACGACACAATGGTTCTAGGTTAGTAGATTTGTGAGGAAACTTTTTGGGCTTCCACGCGGATGACAGTCCTAAGGACGGAGGTGATGGCGATTATGGCGAGCTATTCTTGTTGCCTACAACTTGGACGTGGGATTTGGTACAGTGAAGTGGCGTGCTTCACTGGGTTAGTTGGGATTGTTGAGCTGCGTTATCACGAGACGACGTGTCCGACAAGACAGAGGTCGCTATCGATGACTGAGCTCGGAGGACATTAAACAATTGGCCCAACAACACGCAACGGCCCATGTCAGCGGACACGTGCGACTGTGCCACTCTCCGGCCCATGGAGCTATGCTTTTGCATTCTGCGGCCCATCCACGGCCGCTTCTACTGATGCGCACTGTTGCCATCATTGTGCACGAGAGCGTGGTGGAGGGTTTGTCCGTGTGGCTGACTGGTGCCTGCGGGCCACACAAGAGCTTGGGGGCCAACAAGCAAGCCAGCAAACACAACCCTGCCACCGCACACCCGCGCGCGCTCTACCGCGTGGTGACACGGCTTAGATCTCCTTGGCGCGGGCAATCTGCTCGACCTTGGCGAGGGCCTCCTCGAGGAGCTGCTTCTTGACGGCGGGCTTGGCGAGCTCGGACGCAACGTTGGCAGTGACGCTGTTGACGAGGGCGACCTGCTCCTGCTCGCGCTGCTGCTGCTCGTAGCGGACCCACGAGTCGAGGACCGACTTGAGCTCCTGCTTGACCGCGGCCTCCTGGGCGAGAAGGAAGTTGGAGTGCTCGAGCGCGTTCGTGTCCTTGGCGACAGTGTAGAGCTGCTCGGTGAGGGGCACAACGTCCTTGAGCTGGCCGACAGAGTCGATGCGCTCCGTCACGGCCTTGGTGTGCTCCTCGCGCGCACCGTTGAGCACGCCGCGGATGCGGTCAATGTGCGCGTTGGCCCACGACGTGTAGGGCGCGCCGATCGAGCGGCCAATGCCGTACAGGATGATGAAGAAGGCGACCGCGAGGACGGTCTCCTCGTTGGCGACCTGGGGGTTAGCACCGAGACCCGAGACGAGGCCCGAAAGGCCGAGGCGAGGGTCGAGGTGGTGAACAAGTGGAAGTGGACTCGGAGCTCAGGCAGGGGGCTGCAGAACTCCCGAGGCATCGAGCCGAGTCGACTCTGACACCAGTGCAAGCGATCACTCGCACAGCGTCCACACCCTGCGGTCGCAACAGTTGCGCAATCGCCAGGCAGGCAGGATCGCCATGGCAGCCGGAACTCCAGTCGAGCAACCCCCAACCCTGCCCGACTGCCCCCTGGCCCCATCGCACTCGCACCAAACCTCCACCCACCCCTCACTTCCGCAACTCACGTAGAGCTCGCTCGAGACGGCAGCGGCGGTAAGACCGGTGCCGAGGATGACGCCGCCGGTCTTGGTGAAGAGCGACGACGAGGGGACGGCGTTGATGATCTCGGCGGCCTTTTCGTCGGGCGTCGGCTCTGTCTGTCAGCGGAGTCGAGTTGAGTTTGTGGCATGTCGGCCACGTATCGTCTCGTCCTCATTCTCCCCTCTTTCCCTCGTTCTCTACCCTCTCTGCTCTGCTCTGCACTCTGCACTCTGCCCCCTCCCTTCCTCCCCTCGGCCTCTATCCCACCCCATCTCCCTCGATCTAATCCGCACACGGCCTCGAGGTACTAACGCGAAGCGTAGAAACGCGCCCTGTCCGTCAGTATTCCGACCCCCTGGTAGTACTTGGTACGCACGACTGGGCAGTGAGCGCGCGGGGCGCGACGCGGGGCGCGGCGCTCCGGAGCGAGCGGAGGGCGAGACGGGAGGCCATTTTTGCAAGAGTGGTGGGTGGGGGGGAGGAGAAGGATGGTGAGGTCTAGAGTCTCGACAGCGAGCGGCAGCAGCGGGTGCGGGTTGGTTGGGAGGGGGCTGGGGCTGGGGAGCGAGCGAGCGAGCGAGGTGAGGGAGGGAGGCAGAGCGGCCGAGCGAGCACACCCCAGCCAGCAGGGGTGCCAACCAGGCAGCCAGCAACCCAGGCAGGCAGCCAGCAGGTAGCCAGGTCCGAGCCAGCAGCGTGCCAGCCAGTGGGCCTCAGCCAGTGACCTGCCAGCCAGTGAGAGCGGTGGGCAGCCAGCCCACGGGCGGACAACCGACTTGGCCCGATGCGAATAACGCCGAAAAATGATGCCGTCATGGTGGATTGTGGCACATTGCCACGTGGCAGCGACTGCCTCCACCCTGGCCTGACTGCCTTGATCCATCTCGATCTCGGGTGTATTGTCTGGCGCAACGGGCAACAAGCAACAACTAACAAGCAACACAAGCACAACTCGTCGCAACTGCCACTCGCAGCGACACACATACATCCACATCCAATGTCCGACTCTGAAAACGACCTGTTTGGCGACGAGGCGACGTCGCCTGCGCGCGCGCCGTCTCCCGCCGGGAGCTCCAAGGCGGCTGGAGAGGACGGCGACGGGGCCGACTTGGTAAGTGGGAGGTTGTCTAGGAGCAGTTGTCCTGGGGTACTTTGGTGGCGTTTGAGAGCTTCCTATTGACACCAGTTTGGCGACGACGAGGACCGCGGGCGGCGATCACCGTCTACGACACCTGCGCGGTCACGGTCGCGGTCGCACGTGCGGAGCCGGAGCCGGAGCCGGGGTGGTTCGCGCTCGCGGTCACGGACGGGCATGTCGCGCACGCCGAATCCGCTCGAGTACCCGGAGGACGAGGACGAGGTGGAGGAGACGCGTGAGCAGTGGGGCAACCTGCCGTTGCCCAAGTGGCCGCACCTGTCTGCGTCGGACGGCAAAGTGTGGCTGATGAAGCTGCCTGCGTTTGTGAATGTCGAGGCGCGGCCGTTTGACGCGGACCTGTACGCTGAGCAGCTGGACGAGGCGCCTGTAGAGGGCGCGGCGGCCAAGGGGCGGATGATCGGCGTGCGGAACACGGTGCGGTGGCGGTGGGTGCACGGGGTGGACGGGCCGGAGCGGCAGAGCAATGCGCGCATGCTGCGGTGGAGCGATGGGAGTGTGAGCCTGCAGCTTGGGGAGGACTTATACGACGTCCAGCCGAGCTACGGGACGACGCTCGCGCGCGAGGACGACAAGGTGGACGACGTCAAGCCTGGGTCCCAGGCGCTGTCCCAATCTGCCTCCCAGAACAAGCCAGCGGCGACTAGCACGACGCCCAAGGGCGCGCCGTCGGGCTCGACGCAGACCGAGTTTGTCTGCTTTGCCGCCGCCGGCGAACAGGTGCTCGTCACAGAGGCCGCACTCGAGGGCCGCCTCACCCTCGTCCCTACGAGCATGGACAGCAAGACGCACCGCGAGCTCGTCAAGCACGTCGGGTCGCAGCACGTCAAGCACTCGCGCATGAAGATTCTCGACGATATCGGCGACCGCGAGAAAGTCGCCGAACTCCTGGCACGCACCGCACCCCAGCGCGTGCGCCCGCGCGTCTCGCGTCCCCGCAACCCCTCGGCCGGGGGAAGCTCGGCGCAGAATGCAAACGCCCGCCGCCGCGCCAACGCCCGCCGCGGCCGAGGCGAGTCGGACAGCGACGCAGAGGACCTCAGCCGCCGCGACCGCGAGCGCGACTATGACGAGCACGACGGCTTCGTCGTCGCGGATACCGACGAGGAGGACCAGGGATACTCTGATGACTCGGAGCGGAAATCATCCAAAAAGAAGTCCAAGGGAAAACGCCGCGAACGGTCCGAAGACCTCGACGAGACCGAGCTCGCCGATAGGCGCATCGAGGAGCTCGAGCGCGAGCGGAAGCGTAAACGCCAGCGGAAAGACAAGGACGAGGACAGGAGGCGGTCCCGCGCGTATGCCACGACAGACGAGGAGGATGCAGAGGGCGAGGACGACGAGGATATCGCCATGGATGTGGAGAGCGAGGAGGAGTAGGCGCGCGGCCGCGGCAGTGGCTGCGATGTGGGGTGTAGACGGGCGCAAGTGGTACACCACAGAGCAGGAGTGCAAGGTGGCAAGACGGCAAGGTGGCAAGGCGGCATGATGCCAAGACGGCAAGGTGGCAAGGCTGCATGATGGCATGGAGTGGCTGTGGTCCAGTAGACGCCATAGAACATGGATGCATGCGAGAGCTGGCGTACGAGCATGCAATGGCAGTGGTAATGAGGGATGCAGGATGTAGACGAGCAGTCCTGCTTGGTCTAGTCGATCCGTGGCAGGAGGGGACAGTCTGGTGGGAGAGAATCAGACAGGAGAGAGTCGTCAGGCAGGACGCAGACAGTCAGGCAGGAGGCAGAAGGCATTTAGGCAACAGGCAGGCAGTTACGACAGTCGTTGCCTGGGAAGGACGCTTGGAGTTGGAAGTGCAGGGTCCTATATCAACGATTTCACTCGGTGCTCACCCAAACCGTACCACCTGCGCATGTGGTGCGCGCTGCCAAAGCAAGCGAGCAAGAGCTCCGGGATAGCCTTGTCGCAATGTTAAGTGGCCGTGACAATGCCCATTTCCAGCCTTCGGCACACAGACTCCGACGACAACCATAGACAACATACATTCAAACCTCGCCTCTAGAATTCCTTTTCCTTGCACCTACCAACTAGTCCCAACAACATCAACAACCTACCTCCCAACTCCAACGCACCAACCCCCCACGCCTACTTCAGCGGAACGATCCCGTCGCCCTCGGCGCGCCACCCCACCTGCTTGAGATAGTACGGCACGCTGCGGTCGAACACGGCCCGGCCCCCGCTACGGACCATGCGGTCGGGCCAGGTCGAGCTGACGACGTCGAAGTCCAGGTGGGAGAGGGCGCGCTGGATGCCCAGGACTGAGGTGGGGTGCATTGGGATCTGGTGTTATTGGTGCGTCTGTGCGAAACCACGCCGCCGCCTCTTCTCCCCCTTCGCCGCCATGTTGTAAGGTCTCCGTGCCGCTACGTCTCCGTGCCGCTACGTCTCCGCGCCGCTACATCTCCGCACCGCCACACCGCTATCGCCACTCTTGCACGACAACTCCCACCGCGCCTTAGTTCAGTGGTTAATTTCCACTAGTAGTCTCGTCGAGAACTATAGAATCACACTCCCAGAGGCTTATGCCTACTTTCGAATACGGGTCTGAAAATACAGGCCCGTTCAACTCGAGTGGAAAGCAGCAAGCAGCCTGGCCATCTCGCTTCGTCGACCTCCGAATGTCTTTTGGACTCCTCCTCCCCCAGAGCACAGACAACCAGCCGACACCACAGCTCACCATATTGGGATAGCTCCACATGAAGGTCATGCCGTTCTGTGTCGGCTGGACCATGATCGTGTCCGCAGTCAGGAGGAGGCCGGTGCGCGGGAGGGTCTTGTCGGATTCGGGCTCGGCGGCGCGGTCCCAGTGTAGTACGCACGAGCCGGGGAAGTGGCTGCGTGTTAGCGGGTGGCAGCGGTGGTGGTGGTGTGCGGGGGGGGGGGGGGGGGGATTTCTTGGGGGGTTGATTTTTTTGGGTTAGTTGGGGGGTTGGGCCCCCGTTTGGGCCCCGACAAAGTTTTTTTGCGTTTTGG
>JAMFRD010000118.1:26465-54520 GCA_025502685.1 Pascua sp. PH4015B
TGCGTCTGTGGCGGGGTTGTGTGGGGTTTTTTGGGGTGGGGGGGGGGTGTGTGGGTGGGGGGGGGGGGGGGGGCATTTCTTGTGGGGATTCTTGTTTTGGGGTTCTTGGGTCTTTGGGGCCACGATTGGGCCACGACAATCGTTTGTGTCGATGTGGACGTTTGCAGGTGAGGCTCTGTACGAGGCAACCGCTAACCCGCCGCCATATCTCCTCGTAGACCACGATACGGCACACTCAGCACACCGTTTCGTCCGTACGTCGAATGTATCTGGCCGCAGTTTGTAGACCTCAGCCCCACTTCCGACTTGCGAGTGGTCACTTCTACTAAACGTCGACCCAAGCACCAGCCACACTCACCCGCCACACTCGACGACCGAGACGCCCGGCCCGAGTTCGGCCTTGTCGCGCCAGAATACAACCTTGTCGCTGTCCTTGATGTCGCTGGCGCGCTGGAACCATTCCTTGTCGGCCGCGTTGATGTAGAGCGGGATGCCGAGGGCGCGGGACCATGTGAGCGATGTGGAGAAGAACTGGCGTCAGTGGGTGGCGTGCGTTGGGTGTCGGCCGGGTTGGGAAGGGGAAGGGGAGAGAGAGGGGAAGTCGGGAGGGGGGAAGGAGGGGGTGCGCCTTGGGAGCAAGCAAAGCAGGCGGTTGGATACCACACATCTCGGCAGACGCCAAAATACATTCGACGAGTCCTGCCACCAACGACAGGCGAACAGGCCAACTCACATGCGGATGGGAAATAGCCATCGCCTTAAGTGGCGTCTTGAGACCGAGGAGGTACGCCACGAGCGGGGCGGTGATGACGCCCGAGCAGTCCCAGATGTAGCTCCCCCTCGCCGTCTCGAGGAGGAATGCTGTCAGGTTAGGGATGTGAGGTTGAATAGGGTACACAGGGAAAGGTGGGTTCGGCTTGCCGCCGTCGCCGCTCCTGCAGTGCAAGGCCGTCGGCAGGTGATGGTGATACAACGGGGCCGGGGACACTCCAGCGGGGACTCAAGCCTCGAGGTAATGCGCGCGCCCGGATCGGTCGATTAGCCACCCGGCCGTCGCTGCCTCCCGTCCCACCTTGGACCTCAGGAGCTATTCTGGCCCACCAGAACTCCGACTTGTAGGCAGGTATATTCGACACCCTCACCCCGCCACGCCGCAGACCTCATCACATCGACTTGCACGCACCATCCCTCCACACCGTACACCACCCACCATCCCATGGCTTCCAGACTTCTGCCACACTCACGCGTCTGGTTAATAGCAAACGGCGGCTCGGTGCGGATGAGCCCCACGCGCGGATCGTCGGGGTCGGTCAGGATGTCATTTGTGTGCTTGGCCGCTAGTGAGCCGAGGGTCGTCCAGGCTTGGCCGCCGAGGCCTTCGTATTGGCGCGGGTCGAGGCAGATTGGGCCTGCGAGCGAAGTGAGCGAAGCGAACGGAGCGAGCGGAAGGATAGGAGCGAGATGAGCGAGGGGAGTGCGGGAGGGGAGTGAGTGGAGCATGGGGGGAGTGAGTGCGGGAGGGCGAGCGGAGTGTGAGCGGGGTGTAGGAGGAGCATTGGCGCAACGTCGGCACAGCGTTGGTACAGCATTGGCGGGTGTTGGGTGAGGTACAAAGCAGAGGAAATACAAGCCAAAGTGAGCGTTCGATAGTCAGCACGACCCCCTCGACCGAGGCCGACCGACTCACAATCGTCGCGCTTGGCGGGGTACTGCGTCGCGCACGTCGCGCACATGGGCAGGTCGGCGTCGGCGTCGAGGACGGCGCGCGCCGCCGGCGGCGGGGGTGTGTCCTTGAGGGATGTGGTTTTGTATGTGGCCATAGCGGGAGAGTGGGAGCTGGACGGTGGAAGCTGGAGGGTGGACAGCGGAGGTCGGAGGTGGTGGAAGGTGAAGGTGAGGCTGGAAGGTGAGGGTGGAAGCGAAGCAACAAGTTGGAACGCGGTGGAGGCGAGGAGACGAGACGCGTTGGCGTTGGCGTTGGCGTTGGCGTAGACGGCGAGTGCGTGTGGGGGTTAGTCGTACGTAGGGCCGGGATTTAACCCGAACGGCAACAAGTCGTATGCAGCAACACCGTTAACCACCCCTCAGAAGTCGACGTCGTGAGAGGATGTGAGATCCGCGGTCCCACATGCGCTATGACATCATCGTCAGGATATACCCGTCGTATCGGGCTTGAACATCCGGGTGTGTCAGCGCTGACCAAGTCGTCGCTATCGCCGAGGTCAGGTGAGTGTCGATAAGTGGTGGCCCATATGGTTACTGGGTGGACGGGTGACTGTTATCCGCTCGGCTGGGCGCTGGCTCCTGGCTGCGGCTGGGCGCTGCTGGCTGTGTGCTGCTGGCTGTGGGCGACGCGCTGAGGGCTGTGGGCAGCTGGAGGGGGGGGGGGGGTTGCGGCAACAATACCTGCAGTCAATGGTGAACTGCAGGTTCTGTGCAGGTTCCGCGTTGGTCGGATGCTGCATCAGCACTCACTGGCCGACGCCGAGCCATGAACACGACTCGGGCACGTGCAGTGAACTTGGCGGAGGTCGCTTGGTATCCAACGAGGCTGACTGGGGCCACGACAGCCTGGGATGGGTACGCCGCGCGCAAAATATCGCAACTTCGTCAGACTCGTACATCGATTGGATCTGGCGTGCGAGGCAAGACAGGTATACTCAACATCTGCGTTCGTGCCCAGCTCGAGGGTTCTATCACGATGCAAACTCGGTTCGCCAAGCCTGTTGGCAGCTGTACCACATTGCCGCACCCAGAACGACAGGTGCGACCAAGTTTCGAGGCTGCCACTGAGTTGGGCTGTTCAGCGTTCCAGTGCTGTGGCGGGTATACAGCACATAAAACGCGCAGGAAGTGCAAGAGGGACGCAGGTTGTGTTGTCGTACCGTTGGGTTGATCCTGGGCGCCAATGCTTAGCCGCGGGCCCCAACCCAGTCTCGAGTGGGTCTCTGCAAACCCCACGTCCCAGGCAATGAGGAATCACACCTGGATGGACGGACATCTCACGGGCGCGACCGAGCTACTCGTCCGTTCTGTCTTACCATACTTAGCTAACAGCTTTGCCTTACCAGACATTTGAGCCGTTCCCTAACCGTTTACCATACCAGACTTCATTGCACTGCGCGGCCAAATACATGTGCCCTCATATACAGTAGCCCGACATGTCCAGGGCATGTCACGCTACAGAATGGTGACACGGTGACAGGGCATATTGAACATTACCTCGCGTTCCGACCGTTGAACTGCAATGTGCCCTGTCGCCCTGTGCCATGTGCCAGCCAACATGACCAGGGCAGCGCCACGGCACGGTTTATCGGACCACTCGGGGTACAGTCCGTTCGTCGCCTGGCTGCAAGACAGGTGCGGCCCAGGTGCGTCCTGAGAGTCATGTATTGGGAGGCACGTCGAGGTCCTCCATCGTGGGATGTACTGTAGTTTGGTGCGGTGGGCAACATGAGCACGAGGTTGAGACGCCAGCCAAGCCTCGCCGATGCGGGGTTTGCGTCCTGCACTGGAGCCAGGACAAGCCCCGTCAGTGCGGGGTTTGCGTTTCCCCGCACTGCATAGCTGCGTACGTGCTGCGGATTTCGTGGGTGTAACCAAACCACCTGCCAACTGCCGCACGCTGCATGCGCAGGTTCACGTACCCAGGCGATTTAGGTCCTGGTACCGACTACCGGCTGCGGATGGGTCTACATCCGCGTCCTGATGTCGGCATCCGCGGCTTGGCTGCTGCTGCCTTGCGTGGGACTTTACGCAACCCTTCCGCTTGTACCGATTGTACCGCTGTGCTCCGTCCTGTGTCCACTTCGGCCGTCTGCCAAGCTGAGTCGCGAGCTGCAAAGTGCTACGTGCAAGCCGTGATGGGCATGTGGTGTCGCCAAGCCAAGGCAAACAAAAGGTTCAATTTGTGCGCACTGTGCCCATGCCATGCATTATTCGTCTCCTAGCGAGCCGAGGAATGCGAGCGAGGAACCGAGTGCGATGGTGGGAAGAGAATACATGGTGTATGTACATGTGATATTGTGGGCGTCCCAAGGTGGGCCGGCGTGTGGGATGTGGTTGTGTCCTTGTCCTTGCACTTGTGCTCTGTGGTCGTCATGGTCCGTGGTGGGTGTGTACAGTCTAGTGTCTATGCGTGGATGGGCCGGGCTCGCACATGCGCGAGGGCGTGATTTGTCGTTTTGTGTGTGTGTGGGCGACGCCGGCGCGACGCCCAATTATAAACATCGGGATGGCGGGATGAAACAGGTGAACGGGTGCGAGATGGACGGGCGTGGACGGGCGTGCCCATCGCCGACGAACGATACGCTTCGGCAGAGTACGCCTACGCCTCAGAGGACGGCCGCACCAGCCAGCGCGAGCGTGGCCAGTAGGACGGGCGCGAAGAGTGCACCCGCTGGGACGGCGCGGGGAGAGGCCCCGCTCTGGTCGAGCGTCTTTGCGATTTCGGGGTCGTCGGCCGTCTTGTACGTGATAGGCGCCCATATGGTTGCGTTGCCGGCGGTGCCGTTCTGGCGCTGGATGGCACAGAGTAGGAGGAGTTGCTGCAGTGGTTAGTATACGACCTAGAAATTGTCTCAGGCGGTCTCAGGCGCAGAAGGGTGGAGGCAACGATCGGCCCGATAGGGCGGACTGCACAGGGCCACGGGCAGGACTCGCCGGGAAGCATGTGGTTGTTGCTCGGCGACTGGCTACGAGCTAACGGCTAGTGGCCGGCGGGTTGTCGGGTCCGCGGGTGGCGCACGTTTAGAAGACGCCACAATGCCAGTGGCGTCGGCGCATGGGCTCCCATCGACGCACGAGCGGGCATCTGGATCGGTCGTGCTCAGAAGGCTTCTCGACTTCTCGATCTTCGGCTGCGCACACGCCACGGGGGCGAGCGTGCGAACGGGCCGGACGGTGTGCGAACATTTGCTGCAGCAGGTGTGCGAAACTTTGTGATGGTGTGGAAGGGGGGAAGGCAGACTGGAGACGGAGGGGGGGACTCACTCCGAGGTCACTCTTAATCTCCCTGGGTGTCGTGGCGCAGCTCTGGCAGATACCTGCCGACGAGGTGATGGTCTCGTTGCCGTAGGTGCCCTCCTTCCACTGGCCGTTGCACAGACATGCGAGGAATTCGTTGGCGTAGTTGTACCCGACGAGCTGGGCTGGAGGTTAGTGCTGAGCGGGGACCAGTGTGCGAGCTTGCCCTTGTTTCGAGACGACAGCACTCACGAGTATCCTTGAACATGATACGACATTGGGCGAGTGTGTTGGCGTACTTGCCACATGCCGACTGGCAGACTGTGCCTTGACTTGTTGCGCCGAGGGCCGCAGTGGCGACGGTGAGGAATACGAAGAGGTCGCGAAGAATGTGCATGGCGCGGGGGAAGAGTCGTGCGTGTGTGTGTTGTTACAGTGGGTCGGTGGACAGCGGAGAAGAGTAGTGGACAGATCCAAAGAGCGAGCGAGCCTTTAAGTCGGCAGCCGCGGTGCGAGCCAGTGGCGTGCAATGCGAAGGCGAGGCTGTGTGACGCGGTGGCGGAGGGCGCGGTAGTGGACAAGTGAGGAGGAGAGACGACTGAATGACGCGCACTGGGGGATGGCCATGAATAGGTATCGACAAGGAAAGAGCCTTTAAGATGTCGGCTTAAGCGGGATCCCGCAGATCTTGATCTTGAACAGAAAGGATATATCTTTAGGTCAATGGCGGGGGCTGGTGCGGGGAGAGGCGGTTGGCGGTTGGACAATGTGGGGGAGAGTGCCACGATATATCTAACTCTCTTGTTACATTGGAACAACAGGCATGAAGGCAACGAGGCTAGAGTCCCGGGCGGAAGCGAGCGGAACGGCGGTATGAACGCCAGTGGCGTTTGATGAGGTACCGTTGATGAGGCATGGGGAGGAGAGAGCGAGAGACGGACGAGGGCGACGGCGACGAGCCATGTCGCGCATGTCGTGTGGTGACCAGGACAACGGCAGCCGGCAGCCCTGTCTCTCTCTCTCTCTCTCCCACCACCGTGACAAACCCTAGGCCGTTGCCTTGCGGGGTATGTGCAGGTGCGGCAGTGCACATGCGCCTGCCCTGCCCCACCGCCCCCCGCAATCGTAAACTTTGTCGTCAGGGAGCATAAATATCGCTGGATCCTCGGGAAACTTCAAAAGAGACCCCCCAGGCAGCGCAGGCAAAGCGTAGCGCAGCTTATTTGCTGGGCATGCTCCCCGCAGACGTTTGCTGTTGCGGGAGTGGGTTTGATGGCTGCTTCCTTGAACGTGGGACATTTGGGACGCTCATGTCCCAGGGTCCGTTGCCATCCATGTACTGTACTGTTGCAGCCCGTTCCTGACCCTGAATAACAAGGCAGGCATGCAGGCATGCAGGCAGCCACGCAGCCCAGGACACCCAGGACACCCAGGATACCCAGGCAGGCACCGGCGAGGGCGCAACTAGGGAAGCCACACCCCCACCCCTGCAAAATGATCATCCCGGCCTGCGCGAGTGGATCACCTGGATCGCCTGCAACACCTGTCAGCCAGCCAATACATCTACATTCTATTCCCCGAAAATTCAACCCATGGCTCCCCGACGAGCGATATTACATTACATTCAAGCGCTTGGCAGACCCGCCAAAAGGTTTCAACCTGGGTCTAGGCAGCCACACGAGGCAGCCGCATGCTGCAACGGGAGCGCCACAGCCCCCCGAGATCCAGAAGGAGATGCACCGAGCGACCTGAGCCAGACGACTGACTGACTTGCATCGCGTCGCGTCGTCGCGTCCAAACACGATACTCCCGACATCGCGCTAGATGTTGGTAACTTGACAGAGTTATCTCAGCATGGCGCGCACGTACTCCAACACATGCATTCGCTCGCGAGCAGGGACGACCGGCGAGTACGTCAAGTAGTGTCCGCTCGATATGCATGCTTACGGCAAATGCTTGTCGAGAATGGGTTTTGAGTCTACCCGTTCGGTTGTGCTTGGGTTGTTTTTTCTTTTCTTCTTGCTGGGTGTGGGCCGGCGTGCGGCGTGGGCGTACCTGATCGACCTGGGGTGGAAGATACATATTTGCCCGGTGAGTGCTCGTGTCAGTCACAACCTCTCACTTGCGCTTGCCTCTTTGCTCCGACCCAAACCATACCCCTATTCGCCCCTTTGATTCCTCTTGAATGCTGTGCTAAATCTGGCCCAATTCAAGCACACACAAGCATTCAGTCCCATGCTTTCGGTACCCGTGCACCACCACACTAAAAGCACAGATACAGACAAAATGCAAACACAAACACAAAACAAATACACAAACACGGACTACCGCGTCGCTCACTCGTTGATGTTCTCTAGTTTCGTGGCTGGTTGCCTTTCCCGCGTCCCGGCGGGAGGCCACCCCTTTCAGCCCTTGTTGCCGCGTTTGCCCCGCGCGATGCGACATTGGCCCCTGCCGTAACCAACGGAAGTTTGGGAACTTGCGTTGTCGTGTCCGACGTGTCGCCGTCTGCCCTCCCTGTGCCTTCATTTTGGTGCACTCTGTTGCGAGGCGGATGTGGAGTGTGTGGTCGGCGCTTGCTGCGGGTTCAGGAAACTGGCCCACTGGCCTGCGTCTCACGTGTTCTCCCAAGCAGCGGCCGACGTCACCAGCCGAGTACGACAGGGCACCAACAGGGCACGAGTATCCGGCCCCGAGCTGAGACAGCCGAAGGGAAGGGCGGGAGACCCGAGTGGGGACAGTCTCTAAATCGGCGCTACGCCGTTCGGAAGCTGAGCTGATACTTGGCTCTACGCATGAAGCCTACGATGCAAGCTCCCGCCATGCGCGCGCCGTATACAGCAGGTGTGTCGGCATGCACCGCCCATGGTAGGTGTAGCTAAACTCTAACGGGATCCAATCCAGAGTTTATGTCTCTAGTACGGTTCGGACATGCGATGACGCAGACCATTTGTTGTTGTTGTTGACATTATTCTCGAGCTGTTTTCGGAGCTGTGCAGACAAGGTTGACATGTTTGAGCTGCTTTGGGACTGCCCGAACAAGGTTGACTTTGCATTCATGTCCAAATATGAGCATGTGTGCTGACCACCTCGGCTTCGGACACTACGGACGACAATCGCCACCAAGGAACACAGCCTCTGACACAAAAGTCGGACGAAAGGCGTAGGGACGCCAGGAATGCCACCGTTCACGCCTTTCACTACTGCTGAGATGCGTGGACAGTGGTTACTCTGCGTCACCCTGCGCCACTGACCGACCTTGTTCTCAGAGGCTTGTAACTCTGGCTCGCTGCCTCCTCGTCAGTGGCTGTGCAGGGTGCAATAACAATGATGGCTTCTATATCAATGGCACGCAACCTTGGTATTGACTGGGACCGAGCAATGCGGCCCTCAACGCATAGGATACCCCGCTGACCAGGTGGACCATGTCCGGTTGGACGGCCGAAAGATGGCCAGCGTGGGGAATCAAGCGTGTGTGCGCGATAGAACAGTCTAGTGCTGGGATCATGATGGCCAAGTGCTCGATGTGGGACGTGTCGTGTAGGCGACAAGAGCAACCAAGCTGGCCGAAGGGTTCACACCCGGAAGTGGAACCTCATGCTCACAAATGAATGCCAGCATTTCGTGAAACGACCTTGCTCGTCCATGTATGCCAGTAGAGGTTGTGCCTCTTTTTGTGCGGCTTTCGTTTTGCCGTGGATTGCTATGCTTCAGTTGCCTAGTTCTCCTCACGCTGCGAGACTCCCATCACCACCCTCAACTGTAGCCTGAATCGACATGGTAGACCGATCTTCTCGAGCAAAACGCCCACCGCCTTGAGCGAGTCGATAACCCCAGGCAGATACCACCTGGCACAGCGTCCTTTGTGAATCGACTGTATACCCAGTAGTGGCACGACTCTGGGAGCAGACGTTTGAGCGGCGCAGTGATGCACTCGTTGTTCTGTCATGTTGCGAATACCACGTTACACGAGCTCATATATCGGCCCTGCACGTGAACAGGAACGAGAGCACTGACATTATTACTGGCACCGAGCTCGACATCAGCGACTATCGTACCTATGGGATATGGGAGGGTGGAAGAGACCCGACGTGAGCCTGACGGTTGGCGATTGGAATCGTTCCTGGACAAGACTCTGGGGTTCAGGACCCCTCACACGCTGTAACCAACGATACCGTACCTGGTCTCCAATGCACTCGGTCCCTTGTATGGCTGCGGTACTGCGGTGCGTGCTCTCTGTCACATTGTGGGAGTGCTCCTGGTACCTCGTCACTCGTTTCGGACCTTGGCTATAAATGTCTGCGACTGGATCCCGATGTGACAGCCGCAGCCTGGTTGAAGACGAGGGGTGTTGGGAGGAGGTTGAACGCCAGCCTCGAAATCGAAACTGACAACAGAAGGGGCAGCGATGACTGTCTTCAAACCTGACTAGCAAACACCGAGGTCGCTCTTGTTGGATCCAAGTCTGGACCAACGCCTAGATGGACGCTTTTGCAGCCTGGCCAGCAAATTCTTTATTCTTCACTGCCTACCGTAGCCTCCCCTGCCTTCATATCCACAAAGCACACTGTGCTGGAAACCCAGCCGTCAGCGGACTAGCGCACACTACAAAATTACGGACGAGAGCCGACCGTGTCAAGTCGCTGTGTACCCCCCCGTGCAGACACACAGCGCGAGTGGACACCCCTGCGGTCCTCCTACCGTCGCGTCGTCGAGGTCGCGCCCAAGCGCCAGCTGGCAGGCCATGGTGGACCCCAAATTCCTCCCACACACCACAACCGCCCTCCACCAGGCCACCAAGCCAGTCGATTCCGAAAGATGCAACCACCTCGGCGCTCCCATTGGCCCGTCCCCATTCCAGACGCGGTTCCAAATTGCTCCCACTCCCATTTCGACGCGTCCATTCCAGACACGCGAGCACACCACCCAACGAATAAAACGCGCAACCCACGCAAACTACACCAACTGCGCACCAAACTGCACAATACGCCGCGCCGCGCCACCCGTTCAAGGGCGACGCCATGCGCCATACCACGGCCGCTCTGGGGTGCAGGCTACCGCTGTATGCCAGCAGCCAGCGATCTACGCTCCGTGCTTTTCCGGTGGCTTCGGCTGCTACTGTAGTCTCGGCCTGGGCTCGGACCGATACGCCGGAGCCGAAAGGGCAGGGTGCACTGACCTGATCTCCGCCGACGATTACGAACTCGCACTCCTCATCTTATCGCTGACGCGCTGACCATTCCCAACTCTTTTTTTTTGCTGGCGCATACTCCATATCGATGGAGAGATGTACCCATACCCCATGATGCGTACTTCGTGCTGCGTACTTGACCATACTTAATCATACTCCACACGCTTAACTGCGTACTCGTCTCTCCACAGCTCACCCCATACAGCACACGTACTCTTCTGCACACAACTCGCCCCACCCAGCACACACTCCGCCTCAAGAGGCAGTACGTCGTCTGCTACGCACGCCGTTCTTGCCACCATCTCGATCGTCTCGATTAACACACGGCCGCGGACGAGACGGACCACCAGCAGTGCCTCATCAACACCGCGCCTGGTCCTCAGTCCGCCGCTCAATGATCAACCGACCTCGACCGTCCAGTACATAGATACCGACCGACCGGACCCCTTTGTCTTGACACCCCGGACACCGCCGTCACGTTGTCACTCTCCAGTCTGAGACACAAAGAAACCACTTCTCTCGAGTCTGAGACAAAGAAACCAAGGACAGGCACGCGCCACCACGCCAACATTACAGGTGTCTCACACCACCGCCGCTCGCTTTTGATTGCACACTGTGCCGAGCAGCTCACCTGGCCGCCTTGCACCGTCGTGCATTGCGGTCACTCATAAGTGCCGAGAGAGCACACCCAGTGCCCAGCACCCACCTGCCGCCTGCCTCGTGTCCTCGTGTTCGCATGGTTCACACTCGTCACATCCCGTTGTGCACACGCTCATCAGACACCACCTCACCACCACCCCTTCTCTCCACACGGCACCCCCATTCTCTCCACACGCACCCCGTTCTCTCCACACGGCACACACGCCCCACGCCCCACCCCGTACTCCGACCGCCGAGCCCACACTCACGCTCGCCGCCCGCCGACCTCAGCCCCCTGCGTCCCGAGGCTGCACTGGGCTCCACTTAAGCCGTCTTGCTCGCTTCCGACATTTTGCCACCACTCTCCTCGCCCGACCATCTTCCCCTCGCGTCTCCATTATCGACCACTACCTCCCAGACCAGTGCGAAGCCTGGACTTGCGCCCCGACAGTCGCCATTCCCACCCACTCGCGCTCGCACTCACTCGTGCCCAGCCACCAGCGCCATCCTCCCCTTCTCTTCTCCCCTACAGTCCGCACACCCGCACCCCCCATTCCCACGGCCATGACGGGGTACGAGCTCGGCGTCGCCCAGCGCATCGGCGACGGAGTCAAGTAAGTCCCTCCCCCTACTCCTCGCTCGTGATCCGATCGACTCAGTCTTGGATCTCGGGTCTTGGGTCTGGTCTCAGTTTCAGCTGCGTGGCGTACGTCCACTGACGTATTCCTTTTGTCTCTTCCCTCTGTGCCCCCTGCCCCGCTGCCCCTCCACCCGACCCGATCCACCGATCCACAATCTCCACAATCGCCCATGTCGCACTCGGTCGTGCCCAATCGCGTCTCGTGCTCGTGCACGTCCGTTATCTCCACGCGACCACACCCCGTTCCCTCCACCTGCGGTATCCACCCGACCTCCGACCCACCTCCGACCTCCGAACTACCTCCGACCTCCGGCCGAACACCAACCACAAACTAACCACTATCGGCCCCCAACCACTACCGTTCCATCCTCCCAACACCCCTCCCAACACCTGCCCCCAACCTCCCCGCTCTCTCCAACAGCGACATCCACATCGCCCTCCTCCGCGTCTGGCTCAAGATCCGGCGTATCCCCGCATGGCTCCTCGCACCGCCCCGCCCGGTCCCGCGCTACCGCCGGCGCTCTTAGACGTACGGTGTTGACCGCCGCTGCGTCCGTCCGTCGTACGGTGTTGACCACCACGTCCGGTTTGTCGAGGCGGCTCTGGGTCCCGTACACGCTGCGCCCGCGCGCCGCCGAGGGAAGCGTACAGCTGGGTGCAGGCCACCCAGGTCGTCAGCCGGCAGGAGCTTGATACCTCGCTATACCGGCGCATTTCCTCTGCCGACACCATCCCCCACATCGCCTCCAACGCCTCCATTGCCTCCATTCTCCATTGTGCTTCACACATCTCGCGAAACCTACAATCTCGCCATTGTCGCCTTAATCCGTCGTCGGCGCCACATCGCATCCCAGGCATCCCGCATAGTGTCGTAGTCGTTGTATCGAATGTAGTATAGTGCATTTAGATGTCCGCTAGGCGGGTGGTATCGGCATACCTTGCGGTGAGCGCCGGTTGGATGGGGGGGGGGGGGGTCAGCAAGGAGCGCTGTTGTCGGCGTGTGCGGTGTGAGCACTCGTTAGAGACGGCCAAATGTGACCCGCCGCGATCATGCGCGGGTTCAGAACCCCCCTGCGAGTCAAGGATCGACCACCTACAGGCAGGACACACCGGGCATCAGTGGCCGTGATTCGGACGCACAAAGTGATCCACAACCTGGCCAAGTGCGCAACAACGCTCGCCAATTGTCCACGAGGGGCTCGACCTCGACCTCGGCCACCACCACGACGACCTCGGCCCCATTCCCCGTCCCAACTTGAAACCTCGACCCCGACCTCGTCCTCGACGTCGCGGTCGGGGTCGGCCCCAACCGCGACACCGACCCCGTCCCCGACCTCGACCTCGGTCCCAACCTCACCTCCCCCCAACCTCCAGCTCACCTTGCCAAAGGAGTACGCAGCTTGTCCGGCTTGCAACTTTCCCCCGCTTGCCCGACTTTCCCAAATAGCGGCGACAATCAAAAGGCAAGAGTGCCCCCAACTTGGGCAGCAGCACTTCCCACTGGCCACTTACCCAACCTACCCAACCTTGCAACTTGCCAAGCCTTCCAACTCACCACTCCCAACACGACAGACCCTCCACCCCCCCCCCCCCCACCGTCCGCTTATCCCTATCGTGCCACACGACCACTCCACCGGCCAAACACCGACTGCCGCACAACCAACCATCGCACCCTGTCCCCCATCGCGTACCCCACACGCGTCCACGCAACCCCGCCCCCACGTTCTTCCCGCGTCCTCCCCCGCGTCGCGTCGCTACCCGGTGTGACCCACCGAATCCCGGCTCTCCTGCTCGGGCCCCCGTGGAGAAGACTGGCGAGCTGGCGCCAAGGTGCGCCACGACTTGGCCCCGAGCAAGAACCCCCCCGCCCCCGCGCGGGGGGCTGCGGGTGTGTTGCGAAGACGGGCAAGGGCAAGCCGTGCACGCTAACGAGATGGAGATAAGCCTATCTTGCTGGTTCGCTAGTGGTTGCGGGACGCCTTGGCAACGAAAATAACACGGACCTCTGGGCATGACGTGCTAGCGTCGGTGCTGACGTTGGGTCCCCGTTCTTCAAGTGATTCGAGTAGAGTGTGCCCTGCGGGGGCCACAACTGTTCCGTATCGGACAGGTCATACCCGAGGTGACCGACTAGCCGATCGCGTCCGTGGTATGCGGGGGCGGGGCCTCCGAAGACGGGCGCAGGGGCGACCGAACGACTCGGAGGGAACGAGCGAGGATGTGAGATAGGACAGATGCCAACGCTAACGTGCAAACGTGCCGGTGCTAATCTTTAGCCGTGAGGTACGCGCTGCCCACACGGCTACGCGACGCGATTGCCGTTGTATCGTGTTTGATAGCCGGCCTCCACTGTCGCACCTGGGCACTAACTCTACTCGCCCGCGACTACCGTTGCGGGGTAGATGTGGTGTGACACATCATAGCCGACGATAGCAAATACTACTGAGTAGTGCATGGGTGGGGTGTGGGTATGGGTATACACTTCCGCGTGGGCCGGCACTTGGCGGTCGACGAGTTGCCGACCGCGTATACGGCCCCGGGGGGCTACGTGTGCGGGGGATGGTGCTGAAGCGCCACGGATACGGAGATGTGGAGGTCGCGCCGAGGCGGGGCCGTGCGCGCGGATGCGCCGTTACCGCGGCTAGTCGTTGGGAGGAACGATTGGACTGTTGGACGCGTAACAAGACGTCTGATGTGAGCCGTACCGGTGCGAGCCACATCGCCAGAACGCAACGCGACGCCGATCATCCCGCAAGCAGGAACGTCTGTCCGCCGGACCGCCACATTCATGACTCTGCATTGCCGCCGACATGGCAAACGGGCCGAGACTGGGCCCAGGCAGCGCCAAGAGATTGCTACACACACGAGCCACAGGTAAATCACACAAAATCTGATCCTCTCCTTGCACACAGCAATAGTCGACTGGTTCGACAGGTTCTAGCGCCCGACCCGGACGAACAACCCGGACAGAGATTGCACTGTGCCGGTCGTTTGTACCCTGTCTCGTCCCGCGCCACCGCTTGGCAGTGCCTGGTGTGCACATGTTGATTGCAGGACGATCCAGGGCGCGCCTGCCGTCATGCGGAGTACGAACAATCTGGCTGAACTGTGATTTTTTTTTTTTAGAGTCTGGTTTTGCAAGCAAGAAAGTGAGGAGGTATGCGTGACGTGGTGTCCGTCTCGGAGCGTGAGGTCCGACCCGTGCCCGACAGACTTCGGGCTAGTGTTGGTGGCTCCTCACTCAGCTCGACTAGCCCGAGTAGCCTGCTCATGCTCCCCCGCAATTGCGCAAATGCTTGTTTGTGTGGCCCCATCGCACTGCCGTGTTTGTTTTGTGTTTTCCTTCGAGCCGAGAAGAGAGCGAGCCCAATGCTCACCCACCTTGCCTTCAATCGACGCCACCGGATCGCTCGTACCGGTGGAGAAACCACCAGCAACCAATCGAGCCTGGCGGAATGGGCGGGATGTGCCGCCACCCCCACCCCCGGCCTGGGCGGCAGCGGTTACTGAGCCGTGCTCGGTGGTTGGGCAGCCCGCATGACCATTTGGGACCTGGAGGGTCCCTGACTCCGTCCAGAGGCACGACAGTCATGGGTCCATGCAGGTCCATGATCTCATCAATGGTGGATTTCTGTGCCAGCTGGGCAAGCCCTCGCGGTGTCCACAATGGGAGTGCGATTCAGTGTCCAAAACAAAGTTCAGGGATGACGCGGTCCAACCAGGGCCACGGGTTGGCGCATGGGCCCAAGTGGGTCGACTGCTTGGCCTTGGTGCAAATCTATTATGGATCAATAGTGCTCGGGTGCCGTAAGTGGAAGATTTTAATCGTGCCAGTGACGACTGTTGGAGCACCTTTCGGAGGGTACAAGCGCCGAGGACTCATGTGCTTGAGCGAGTCAGAGTACGTCGCTGTGTGCCATTGTGCCATTGTGGTCTTCTCTACCCTCCTTTCGATCCCACGCACATGTGTCATCGGTATTCCGGCATCCCACACCCAGCGGCGTCTGTGATCAAGGCAAGCTGGCGAATTGGCTGTTACGACGCCGGAAAAGGCGGATACCTGTGGGTGCGTGCCAAGTGCCTGGCCCAGCGTGCCGCCGTACCCGTCAACAAATGTCCAAACGCCTCGTCTGATCCTCTGTGCGCCCCGCGCCTTGTGCGTGCGCCACACTAGCACAGCTGACAAGACGCTCGAGCGGAGCGCCTGTTTTGTCGGCCAACACGTCCAATCCTAACCGGACGTTTTCAGGCTACCCTCCTACGAGTGGGGGCACTACGGCGAGAGAAAAAAAGACTAAACTCGCTAGCTCGCGCTCGCTAGGCGTTAGCCCTTGCCATTGTCGTTGCATGGGCCCAGGGCTGCACTGTCCCATCATGTCAGATGTCAGGAGGGTGGCAGGACACCGGGGTACTTGGCACTGACACATGGGGCCATTCCCATTCCTATGATTTTCTGTGTGGCAAAAGAGAAATCTGGCACAGGTGCCGCCATGCCGCTGGGCCCTGGAGCCTCGAGGCATGTGGGACCTGGCCGCAACGCCCGGCACACTACCGGCCCTTGGTCTTGAGCATGGGCATGGGCTTGCGACTCGGACACGTCTTGCGTCTTGGAGCAGCGCAAATACCGGCAGCACGCATGCGGCAAGCAAGGTTGCAAGGCCAAGGCAAGGGAGGGGGAGGGGGAGGCATGCATACCGAACTCAGGTGCAAAGGTCGGCACCCCCGCTTGGCCAGAGCACGCAGCTAGCTGGTGCCCGCGTGATCGAACAACTATATGTATCCACACGGTCGACGCGCGCAAGTTTCCTCCTCCTTCCCAGTTGCCACCTCGTCGCCTGCACCTGCTCCTGTCTCAACCGCGGCCAGTCACCACCACAAGCGTACTAGTATCCCGACCGCCCCCCCGCTTTTAATACTCGGCTTCCCTCCCCCTCGACTCTCTCTTACTCCCACCCCCCGACTCTCTCTCACCATGGCCAACCTCAAGACTCTCCTCTACGCGCGTGTCGTCACGCTCTTCATCTCGGTCGGCGTCACTGCCGCCGTTCTGGCCACCGCCGTCAAGGGTGCGTAGTGTGTGCGGCGTTGGTCTTGAAGCTAGCTTGCGCGCAGCCCGAGCCCGCCGCCCGCACAGCCGTTTGCGCACAGCTCAACTGTACTGACCCCCAGCGCTCCACTACCTCAGCGACGCCAAGGACGCCGCGGTGAGTAGCACCCTCCTCCTTCCCCCGCGTTCGTGGCCCCCACCCGGGCCCGGCGCAGACGAGCCAATGTGTGCCGTTCCTTTTGGCCTGTATCCTCCACCCCGGGCTGGCAGCCGGCAGCGCCATTGTTGCCCAAGCCGGGGTCTCGTTCCGACACCCCCCTCCCGCCCCCCAGCCCCGCAGTCTTCCGGCCAACCTCCCTCCCACCTCCCACGGACTAGCTCCCCCCACCCCGCACACGCTGACGCCGGCAGCACAAGCTCATTGCCACATCGACCGTCCACGCCGACGACGTTCTGGGCGCCGTTGGCGCGCTTTGCGCGGCGGCGTGCGTCGGTGTCGCCGTCTCACTCTTCTCCGAGCTGTGCCTCTTCCTCGAAGGCCGCAAGAAGATCTTCACAAAGCTCCGCTACATTAACGAGTTCCTCCTTGTCTTTGCCTCCATCTTCCTCCTCGCCACTGCCATTGCGTACGTATCTGTGCAATCATTTCGCATCTCGCTGCTGTTCCAGCTCCTAGCTTTTGGCTTGCTAGGCGCTTCAGGACCTTGTCGCCCTGTGGCAAGCAGGTACTGCCCGGCTCTGGCTTGCCCGCTGCCAGCAGCCAGCCAGCTTTGCCCGCGTTGTGTCCCACCAGCCACTTGCTGCCATCACCGTCTGCTGTCACCGCTCACACCCAGCGCCACCGTCATCACAGTCGGCCGTTCCGCGTACATTACCGCCCCAGGCCTCCCCACCGAGGTCCTCGGCAAGACGGCCGTCGGCCTCGGCTGGCACCTCAAGTACAGCGAGACCTGGGCGTTCAAGTCGAGTGAGTCTTGTCATCTCGTGTGGTTGAGTCTGGCGCACCTGGTGCACATGCACGTCCCCATGGACGCGTTCACCTGAGTCGTGTCCGTGCCTCTTGTATCAGCACGGTCAGACCAGACCGCGCCCCCTTCACAGCCATTATCACACCCCAGGGGCCCAGCTAACCCGCAGTGATCCTCGGCTGGATTGCGTGGTTCTTCCTCCTCGTCGACCTCCTCCTCGTCATCGCCGCCGGCCTCTACTACAAGCGCCGCGACCGTGAGGCCGCCGCCGCCGCGCCCGGCCACGTCAGCGCAAAGGAGGAGCACTCCGAACACGCTTAAGGGCGATGGATTGTGCCCTGTTCTCGCACGCTTGATTTTCTTCATCTTTTCATCTCTGCGCCCGAGCGGCGTACCGCGGCGAGCAGCGAGTGTGTACCCACCGCGCCCGCCGCTCCTTTCGTACACTCTCTACACCTAGTACTGTAGTTCCGGTATAATGGTGGCCCATGGGCGCCACCGGCGATGCTATGCCGTATCGTCTGTCCGTCTCATCTTGTCCGTTGTCCTCGGCCCTCGTCGTTCCGATTGCCCACCGCGCCTCTTCCCCCGCGCTCATCCTCACAATCGCGCGTGCAGGTGCAGGCACATGCTCGGTCCCGGCGCCCGGACATGCCTGTGCGTTACCACGGATCCCACTTCTGCACGCCTTGGCTCTGCACTGCCAAGCACCTGGCGGAATTGTAAATCGCCATGTGACTCGATCAGTCTCAGTCTCAGGCGGTTCAGCGTCACACGTACACCCGCCGTGACACGCGCCTCTCGCGTCATTGCGGAATCCAGAGGCCTGAGCACACGGCATCGTATCGCATGCTGTTCAACCTCCCACTACAACTTGTGTGCCGGGTCTCATTATTAGGCCTATCTACCCCACCTCCGCTCGGAGTTGGGGGATGGGGTTGGGGGTGGGGCCGGCAAAGAGGCCACGGAGGCGGGGGCGGGGGATGCTCGTGCTCGTGCATGTTGTCCGATGCATGCGGGGTGTTGGTGCAACATGTTGGCGATGGCGTGGGCCCGGATGTGGCGTTGCCGGGTATCGAGGGGTTATTGCCGGTGTGTGACCAAAGGGGCAAAGTGGCGGGAAGCCAATGGCCCTCTCTCCTGGCTCCCTATCAGCACGCAGCCGCGTGCCAACTTTGCGCGCTCTCGTGGCAGGCAGGCTTTCATGCCGACCAGCCGGCTGCGGTCTGTGACGTCTTGCAGGGAGGCGGTTGGTGCTATCTTGCACCAACGACACCATCCTAAACTACCACAACAATAGCTATCGGATTGGGCCACTAGGCCACTGACCCAGCGAACCTCTCTGTGACATTCGTGTTCCATCTAGCTCCCACTTTACATATTACGATTCCTTTCCAAAATAAGAACAGGCTTTGGTCACGCGGGTGGCACAAGTAGTGCCTACAACGCGGCGGCGTGCCTGCGTACCTTCACAAACAACCTCACCTTGTGGTCAGTATCTGACATCCCATGGTATCGATCGCATCCAGACGGGCGCGGATACCAGGACGTTGGATCAGGCCCGTTCTGATTTGCCCTGCACGATTCCTTCGCGAGACTCTGGGCGTTTGAGGATACGCCTTGCTCGGTGTTCCAGTTCGAGTCTAAGCGCGGGAGGTTGATGGGTCGCCAAGCATCATCGTGCTGGTGGCGAGTGGATGTTCGTCAATGCCGCCGCGCTCAGGTCGATCGTGCCCAGTTGCGCGTTCTGGAGGGTTGGATCACTCGTCTTCTTCACTCTACAGGAGACGCGCAGATTCAAGCTAGCATTTCTCCTTGCGGCCTGGTCCGTTCCAGCTCGAGTCCAAATGCGGGACGAACGCGTCATGACGTATCGTCGTACTGGGTCCGAGTGGATATCGTTCGTCAATGCCAAGAGTTCTGGCGTGCGATAGGGAGCACTACGACTGGACCAGGAAGTCTTTGCCCAGCACGTCATTCTTGCAACCGAACACAACGTTGAAGACGATATTGCTCACACAGCACACGCAGCTTCGCTTGTGGGATCGCATGCTAGTCCCACCGTCGTAGCAGGTTTACGGGAGTACCACGCACCAACCGTTTCTAATGCTCCTGCGTAACGTTGCCATCGCTCAAGGGTGACCGACACGGTCGCCCGTTTAGTGCGAGTGGCAGAAGGGAGGGGACGCTTGTCCTTGAGTGTGTAGAGCCTTGGACATGTGGGGCATAACTATACCGAGCTAGTGCGCCACGCAATCGACGCACCACAGCGCTATTCTGATCTCTTGCCTCAGATATGGTGCGGCCTGATACACGTCGTGGCAGCGTGGTACTTGCGGGGAACGGCTACAGAAGCGGCACTTGAGAGCGTGCGGGTTAGTTTCAATCGCAGTGCGTTGTGACGTATCCGGCGTACTCAAGGGGTCGGTGATGCTCACCGGAACCAGTTGGGACGTGAACACCGCACGTCGCTCTAGCCCCTCGCTCGCTTTATCTTCGGCGGCTTGGTATATGTGCTGGGAGAACCCGGGTCGACTTGACTGCTCGCCTCCACCGACCTTTGCTAGGTGCGGCGTTGACAAGAAATAAGGGGGAGGTGTATCTCAAGTAACTGTCGCAGCGCGCGCATATATGGGCCCTTGAACCCACACAAGAAGCAGCATTCAAGCCCGTGGCGTGGGTCTCGGCCTCGACAAGTCTCAACCGCAGTTGCACGCTAACAAGCCGACCGGGTTGCGTCAGGTATGGCCAATGGGGTGCATGGTCCATTTGAAGACACACGCTTTCCCCGAGCTGGCCGAGCTCCGAGGTCTGTTGCCAGTCTCACCCCTTGGCCCGTTGAGGGGCATGGCAATGTGGCAATGTGGCGGTTCGAATGTGGCAGCTAGAGTCGGACGTCTCATCCGTCACTGCCACTTCCACATAATCTTGGAACAGGCGGCGGTACATAGTCATGCACGGTGTGCGACTGCCCCACAACAGTGGCACTGACGCCCACCGAGACGCTGGCAAGACCGAATGCATTGCCTTCGATATTAATGTGCCGCAAGACATCGGCAGAGCAACAGTGTATCTGGTACAGGAACGTTTCCCAGTTCGGCCGTACATCCGCCGACGCCGACTGGGCGTGCGTACAATTGTCACTCCAAGGGAGGAATTGCTCTGGGCGTTGTCTAATTACTCGCCAAAGATGTAGACTCCCCCCCCCCCCCCCCCGCTCCTCCTTCAGACCCCAGTCCCCATCCACTTGGCCCCTTGGCCGCTTGCCGTATTGCCCCGACGACCAACATGTTTACGCTCTCTTTCCTCTCCAGCTGCCTAGAGCGCTTTGCCTTGCATTTTGTCCTCGTAACAACTGACCTGGGTGATGCTACATATCCCGGGTGTTGTAAATGCGTACTGTGCCGGTGATTGTCGCGCAATAGCTGGTGCTCGACAACTCGACAGCTAGCCAGTTCGCCTGGTTGGATACCAAGTACCTATGTTGTAGTCATCGTGCTGCCGTCTTTGGCATGTACAGCGACTTTGGCAATATACAGTACCTTCACCGTAGTAGCTTCCAACCTCTCTGTGCAGTATTTATGACTCTATCGTTCGTCACCTGTCTGTCAACACTGGCTCACCTTTATTTCATCTTAGAGAGGCCGTGCCAGAGGCGATGAGGAGCGAGTTGGGTGCCGAGTGGGTTTGGCGAGTGACTCTCCCAATGTGGTGACAAGGAAGACAAAAGCTCAAGATGACCCAACAATTCAAGGCCTGAGATTTACTGTCAAAACAGTATCCTGCTCCCAGCGATGGAACGCAGGCAGGATACAACACCAATCCAAGTTGACACACGTTCTGCGACGCGGACACGATTATTGCTGATCCAGTGCCCTCCATGCATTCGTACCACGGCGCTCCTCGACCGCACATCCTGGGCAAGACCACCAAGGCCACAACGCGGGCGTCCTCGCCGCACGCATCGGCAGCCTATCTCAGCAGGTCATGAACGACATTGTTTCGCCTGGGAAAGCGACCCAACCCGCGCTGAGATGCTCTCCCTCCTCCTCCACACCGGCCCCAGTATGAGGCGGCCTTTTACGAGTGTCCCCGCACCTGGCTCAGCGCGTACTAGTTCATAGACCGCCGACGCGACACGCCCCCGCCTTGCATGTCGATTTTGTAGGCTGGGTCAAGAGCCACGCGTTCCGGAGCGTGATTGAGCATGCCATTGGCGTCCTGGGCCGCTCGGCGGCAGTGGGTAGTGCAGCGCGGCCACGAGACAGAGGAGAGGGCGAGGGGGTGAGCCCGAAGGCGAGTTCGGGTACCGCCTCGGCACTCCTCCCCCAGTTTTGTTCCCAACATCTCGAGCAGTGGAGGGCGGCCCCGTGGGCGATCCGCGGCATGAAGTTTCTCAATGAGAAGCGGGGAGGGGGGTGGACGCCGTAGTAATACGGTCGAGTACACATGTGTGTTGCACATGCCGCCCATCAAGTAGCGTACAGTATTCTCAGCTCACACTGTTTCTTTTGTCACACTGCTGGTATCCAAGATGCAAGGGATGCTTGTTCTTCGTCGACATCTGTGCAGCCTCGTCGAGCCACCATCACCGATAATGATGGTTGTTGCATCCGACGCTTTCCGTACTGCAGGAACATTCGAACTGCGCCTCCCTTGCTGCCTAGCGATGGTAAGAGGGGCTGATCCCAAGGTGCTCGACATTTGCCTCTGTCGCTATCTTCTGTGCTTTCGCGCTGTGCGAACTTTCGAACTGCGCGCCTTCTGCCTCATGATGGCAGGAGTATCCGTTACGCAGATCGACAGTGTTGGGCGCACACCGTTACGCGCATTGACATGCTGTTCGGGGTACACCACAAGAACAAAAGTTGCCAAACGTTGGCTGGCGGCATGTGAATGCGTTTGACGGTACAAGTCGAGCATGTGGCGCGTCACAACATGTCATGTCCATCGTGTTCCACAAAACGTCGCTCAACCGTATTCAGTGCCTGCGGTGGCTGTCCACAAGGCTGTGGAGATGGCGATACGTCGTGCCTACCACCGCGACAAACTCTGTGGGCAGCCGGTGTATTTTTGGCAGAACTCGTTGATTATTGCAAGCCATTGCCCTGCCTGCCACATGTTCTTCCCTCCAAAGCTCCAAGTGTGGCCCGAACTCCGAAGCAACTGCGGGGGACGGGATCAACTCATTGTCGAGCAAGCAAAGGACAGCAACATTCCAATGCCGATCGCGACGCGTTGCTTCCCACATGATGCTCTTGGTATTTGCTCATGGTCGAAGGGAGGACGTCGCCCAGACTTGGCTGGGTCCAGGCACACCCGGATCCCATCAACAACGCGCGCCGCGTTGACCGCGTCGTTGGCCAATCAAACCGGTGAGCAAGGAGGGCCGGGCTCGTCCATGGCCACAGGCTACGGCTCGTTTTCCTAACACCAGGGTTTTCCCGCGGTAGGCGGCTGCTGGTGGGCCCAGTTCTTCCCTAATGCGGTAATTTGAACCAAATGCACAAACGTACAAACCGGGCGGATGTACCTTCCTCCCCTGTGCCCCTGCCTGGCTCTTTTTGATCCCTTTGGCTTACTTTTCGAAATCATGGTATTAAGCAACGGGCTAACACCCTGGGTCTGGGTGGTCAGAGTTTGGGCAATTGGGCAGTTTGGGCCGGTCAGTCCGGGAAATGAGAGTGGGTGGACTGTCCTGTGAGTCAAGTCGGTGCTGTGCACAGACCCAAACTCGAACCCCCTTTGACCCCTGCGCCTTTGCCGGCCTCGTTCCTGTCCCGCCCCCGCGCCCCGCGCCCCTCCCCCCTGGTACCGCATGCTTGCAGCGCCCCTTGCCCTTGCCCTCGCCTTAGTTGTTGCACTCACCCGTCCTCGCCGGCCTAGAGTCTAACAGCTAGCAGCGCGTCCAAGTCTGTCAGTGCTGTGCAGTCCATGTCCGCTGACCCCGGCAGCACCCACACTCGTTCTCGCGCCCAAAGTCATCTTCCTTCGGATCCTTTGCTTTGCATCTTACCTCTACACTCTGTCGCTATCACTACACCACCGCAACACTCGCTGTCGACGCCGCCTCCATACCCGACACACCCGACACACCCGGACAATCCTTCCTTTTGAATACCATATTCCTCCCGCCTCGTCTCCTCTCCTGCGCTCCGGAGCTGTGGATCCAATTGACGCGCCTCGGAACCACACAGTCGTCGTCTTTGGCGATTCAAAACACGCCACCATCTTAGCCACCTCGCAAGCCACAAAGGTCTGGTCCACTCTGGCGCAGCGCAGGCGACCACCCAGCCCACCCTAGCCAGCCCAACCATTGCATGCCTGGCGCAGAGTACTGGCACCAAAACAGCCCAAACTCCTGGTTCCTAACAATCTGGCATTTGTCTAGCAACTAGCAACACAACACAACAACAACCCCTTCTACTATCACTACCTCGAACAGACCTTGCTCTTTTACCACCACCCTCGTCTTGTTCGCTTTACCAACCCGCACGGGCCTCTCTTATTCTTTGGGTCCCTGCTCGTCTCTCGACAGCAGCAGCCCACCACGACTTGGTTGCTCACACGACCCCGACTCGTCGTGAGCCCTTACCTCGCTGTCTCGTGCGCACGTCCCTCCTCGGTCAGCGCCGGCCCCCGACCACCCACCTCCCCATCGACATTACTCTCTCCCTCTCTCCTCCCGCACCCCCAGCCTCACGCGCACCGTGCGGCCAACGGAAGCATCATCACGACCACGACCACCACCACGACCACCACCACCCTCAAACCTCTCACTCTGCCAAGCATCCACTCGAGCAGGCACAGAACCCGAGAACAAAAGCCAACGCCGTGCCTTCTGCCATCCGCATTCGGAGCAGCAGACAAACGCGGGACACGCCACATCCACAACGCGTACCCAGAACCCTTCCCTTGAACCTCTCCCCTCGAGCAATCGCCAACGCCAGCAAAGTTGAGCAAATATGGCAGGTACGTCGTCTCCTCTGCTGGCGTAGCTCGGAATGGCGTCGCCTCCCCGCAGCCCCCGGCACCGCCGGGCGAGGCGCTGGAAACGCCGCGAGCTGTCCCGTGACCCCGAGAACACCATGTTGACATTCCTTCCTCCCATGCACATCCGCGTCCCCGTCGCGTCTCGTCGTTGCATCCATCCGTCTCTCTCTCTACCCCGGCATTGCCTCAACTCTCCACCTCTTACCCACCCGCCTCGACTCTGCGACATGTCTAACGGATCTGATATCAAACCTGGGCCCCTCAAAGCCATCTACACGGTGTACGTCTCCCACCCCGTCCTTTCCCACTCCCACGCCCGCGCTCGCCCAGCTAACGCACCAGCTTTACGTCGCCGACGCATCAGCCGATGCCAAACCACCTCCCGACGCTGATCGTTACCCCCCACGGTAGGCATCCTCGCGGGCGTCCAGACCCGCCCCACATGACCACATACTGATTGTTTACAGGCCAGCCAAACCAGGTTCTCTACACCTACTTGTAAGTCGGGCGCACACCAAACCCTTTGCCTCAATACTGACGCCATAGACACACCGAGGAGGTACGCCCGAGCCCCGACTCACGCCCGAAGCTAACATGCAGAATCGCGTCAACTACCTCTTGACGCCCTCCCCGCAGGGCGACTTATGTGTCGCCAAGCTCTTCCCGCCCCCACGCACGGGCTCGACCTCGAGCTCGTCGCTTCCCACCATGCCCAACATCAAGCACAATGTCGTACGGTGTGAGGCGTCGCGTGACCTCAAGTGGACGATTGAGAACACGGGCGTCATGAACCCGACGTACAAGGTTGTCAACCAGGACGACACACCGCTGTACCAGATTTCCAAGCCAAACCCGCATGCCGACTGGTGGACCATGTTCTACTTCAAGTACGCCGGGCACCAGATCCCCCCGAGGCGCGTCGAGTTTGGCAAGGTCGCCAAGAACCCGCCCGAGAAGGGCGGTGGTACGCGTATCACCATTACCGGCAAGAGCGAGGATGAAAAGCAGGTGTGGCAGACGCTCGGTGTGGGTAACGAGGACTGTGTCGAATGGGTCGTTTGCTGCGCGTGTCTCAACCTTCTGGAGTGAGTAGGATAAGAGCGAGTTTGATGTGTAGCCTAACAACACAGCGATCAAATCCTCCAAGCGGCCGAGCGCAAGCAGACCGGCGCGGGTCCCGCGTCGACCGCCCCGTCGCCCGCAATGCGCGGCAGCCCCAACCCCGCAGCAACGGCGAGCATGCGTGCGTCGCCTAGCCCCGCGGCAACGCGCCCTGGGGCAGTCCCAATGCGCCCCGCCAACTCGTTCCCAGGCTCAAATCCGCGTATGGGCGCGGGCATTGCGTCGACTGCCGGCCCCGGTATTGCGTCGACCGCGGGGCGTCCAGGAATTGCGTCCACCGGCGCTCGTCCAGGCATTGCGTCCACCGGTGCGCGCCCAGGCATTGCGTCGACCGCACCACCCCAGGGCTACCACTCACCGGGGCAGCAGCACCGCCCGCTTCCAAACGGTCACCCTGGCCCTCACGGCCACCCCGCCCAGCCTGGTCCTTATGGCCACGCCGGCCCCCACGGCCACCCGAACGGCGTGCCCAACGGCCGGCCTCCGATGCACCAGTCCCCGCCACAGGGGTTCAACCCCTACATGCGCTCGCCAGCACACCCACAAGCACCACCAATGCAGCAGCCCCAACGGCGGTTCTAGACCCCACGCGCCGCTGGACGGAGGTGGGGGTGGTACCGTGGGACGAGGGAGAGGTGCGGCTGAGAATGGGGGAATAGGGGGAGCCGAGGGCTGGGAGAGAGGTAGGGAGGGAACGACCTCGGCGCATTGGGTGGACTCTGCTTGTTGCCCGATATCGTACGCTACCACCTGCGCTTTCGCTGCACTGGTGGAACAGGCGCTGCGTGTTCGAACTCGCAGCGGCGCACTCGTCGCCCGCGAACTTGGCATGGTCTCGTCACCACGCATGGCGCGTACCACCCGCGCGCGCCAGCGGACATCAAAGTTGCGATACGGCCTAGTCGGACGTGCCCAACTGTCTCACCCAACCAGCTCGGTCGCCTGCCGCTGGAGCCGTGCGTACCGTCTCTTTTCTGTTGCTTCTTTGCATTGGATGGACTGTGGTTTGTTTGGGCTCGCATACCCTACATTGATATCATGTTTCATGCATCACTTATGATAACGCGGGAGTTGGTCACTGGTGGGAGGTGAGTGGGGCCGTGAGCGGGAAGGACAGGCGCGCGTCGTCAAGGGGAATGGAACATGTGAGAGAGGACGGAGCAGCTGAGCGGCATGAGTTGCGATACACAGTAGCCTGATGTGCTGCGCTGGTCGGTGCTCCTAGGTTGTGAGCTGAGCTCTTTGCCATCATCCCCTTGCACGATACCACTGTTGACCTTCACCATGGACGGTGCCGTGCCATACGATGGGCAAGAAAACCGGGGGTGGCTGGTGGTCATGGAGGTGGCTCGCATTGACGGGTTATAACCACCGTGGCAGAATTATTGCCAGCGATCACGCGCTAAGTGTCCTATGGCTCAGTCGGTAGAGCATTCGACTGTTAAAATACCAATTTCAACATCGAAAGGTCCACAGTTCAAGCCTGTGTGGGACAGCTTTTTGGCCATCTTTTTGGCATCTTTTTGTCCCGTTTTGCTCCGTTTGCTTGTTCTTGTTCATTACACGGTTGAGCCCTCTGAATGCTTGCAGCAGGCAGTAGCAGGCATGGTGCGACTGGACTGGCAAGTCTGAAGCCATCCAACCAGATGAAGCATGCGTCAGAGCACGCAACAGAGCAAGGAGGCTTGGGGCTGGCTCTAGGGTGTCAAGTGTGCTGCCTCGTTGGACACTGGAGCGAACTGCTGTGCGTGCAGAGTTAGATTTTGCCCATCGACGCGCCCGTCGCCCGTGTTTCGTTCCAGAGGGCGACACCTGCGTGGGCCTGGGACGATACACCAGCCTCATGGTTGCTTCTGGGGTGCCCGGAGCAGCAGGACCACAGTGATGCCTGCCCACGGTCACTGGTCCGCGTACGCCAACGGGCAGCACGGCATGCCTGGGCATCACAACGAACGAGCCGTTAGAGGTACAGAACGCGTTCAACAACAATGCTACATGCGCGTTCCCAGTATACAGTGCACCATATCCCACCGTTCGTGCCGTCGGCTCCCGCCAGACGGCGCACCACCTCCCCGCCCTCTCTTCTCCCTTCCACCCCGATGACCGCCCCCGCCTATCCACCAACCCCACACCCCCCATCCCGCTCATGAACACCCACACACTCCAACCCACAGCTCCACTCGCCACACCTGCGGCACGCGTACGCGCCCTTATACCCACAGCTCGCACACAGTCTCCGTGCGGGCGTGACGGGCGGGGGCGCCGCGGCGGTGACGTACGGCGGTGTCGGCGTCGCGGGGAGTTCTTCCAGCCAGTCCCGCAGGGATTTTTTCGCGTACAGCGCCCGACGCACGTTGGGGGTTTGTTTCTTCTTGGCCGCGGCGAGGGCGAGGGCGTGCGCGGTCGCTGCCGGGCCGGGGGGTGGGGGCGCGGGGGTGAAGGATGTGGCGGGGATGTCGGTGGGGTTTGTGCGCTGGGTGTTAGTGGGGG
>JAMFRD010000119.1:0-54199 GCA_025502685.1 Pascua sp. PH4015B
ATACAACTAGTTTTATTTACAGTGACTGTACCTCTTCCTAAAAAATTTTGAATTTTATATAGAATCTTAACATCATCGATATGTAAATTAATTCGAAATATTACTCGTAATCGTCCTTTATCTAAAAATACTTGAAAGTTACCTTCTCTATCAATAAAGCCTCTTAACCATTGAGAAAAATTTTCTTTATCCAAGTCATCACAAGTCTTTTTATTGATTAATCCTATAATTAAAGGAAGAATACCTAAACATAGTACATTCTATTTCCTTGTACTTTCATACAAGATTGGACTATATCATCTTTTAAAAATAAAAAGCTTCGCGTGTAGTCTCTGAGGATCCTACTCTTGTATTGGATATATAATTTGGTTTCCTGCTGATTGTCCATTGTTCTATCTTAAAGATTTTCACTCAATAAGTACTTTAAGCTTTAGGAGTTTCCAGCATATAGCGAAGTTTAACGAGCACAATATGCTTATGCTCTACTGAAACGAATGCAAGATCTACATTAGGTGTGTAATGCATTGCTAGAATGATCCCTGTTACAATTTGAAGTCCTAAACATAGAGCTAATAATGAACCAAAGTTCCAAGCATAACTTAAGTTAGATGGTTGTGGTGAATCTACAATGTAACTGTTTACAATACTTAATAATTTATTAGATTTTAATAGTCGCATTTTAATTATTTAATTTTAAACATGAATTAATATTCATGTTAAGTATCTTAAGATATAATTTATATTATTTATCTAACTGGATTAGAATTTTACTTTTATTTTTAAGCAATTTAACTATTATAAATAGTTATACGATGCCATCGATTATAAGCTCAAGAGGAATCGAACCTCTACGACACCGATATCAACAGTGTATACTAACCGTTATATTATGAGCTTTATTAAAGATACATAAAAATATTAACTATTAATATTTTTAATATTAAGTTTCTAAATTTATATATTAAATAAATTTATCTAATATTATTATTTATATACTTACTTTTATATTTTAACTGGGGATTAAATTTATAGGAATTTTGTAATTTTGTAAAAGGTATCAATGATAGTTTCATATAACCTTTATTATATTATAGTTTAATAATATTTATTTAACGATTTGAGCCATGACCACCCCGTCCCAAGGAACTTAGTATCTGCCTGATCCTGGTCCAGGTAAGTTTTCTGAGCCTCTTCCAGTTCCCCCAAATCCAAATAAGTTTCCTGAGCCTCCCCGTGGTCCAAATGGATCATCACTATTATATCAGCTGTCCCAAGAACGTACTGTACTTCTATCATCATCATCGACTAGTGTTTCGTCAGTATCATACTCTGTTTCATAATTGTCAAGTTCGGTTTCATAATTATTAGATTCGGTTTCAGGACTATTAGATTCAGGACTATTAGATTCAGGACTATTAGGTTCAGGTGTTTTAGGTTCAGGAGTTTTAGGTTCGGTTTCAGGACTATTAGATTCGGTTTCCTCAGGATTAGACGCCCTTTCAGGATTTGTATTTCTGAAATCTTCGATTAGATTAGGTCTGTCATGACGTATTACTTGATCTATGTAATACTTTAAGTAATTAAGACTAGATGGATCAAAAGCAATAATTAGATCAGGTACCCAAAATTCTAGTATTACCCCTTTAGAGAATAAAGTGAAATATGGTGAAAATTGAATTCCTTCACCTCTAAAAAAATCTAATAGGTTAAAAAAAATAGTTGTAAGGACAAAATTTAATGGTGTAGTAACTTCGGCTATACCTGTACCGAGGTTCTTTACACTATCAAATAGTACACTTGATCTTGATGCTACTAATTGTAAAAAGTTAATAGATTCAATATTTAAACGATTAAGCCAATTTAATAGATCTGGATCATATGCATTTCGTCCTTTTATAAGGATCTCCTTAATTTTGTTGAAGATATTCTCAAAATTATCAATATAGTCCATTGCGTTTGCAGGGTTCCAAACAAAACCAGATGGAAGAATATTTTGAATTTCTTGAATACTATTTAATAAGTTATATGCTGTCATAACCATAATGCTATAATGAACTAGTTAAAAATTTATCTTTATTTTGCCTGTAATTTGTAAAAATCCTTTTTATATCTTATCTTTAAATTAAATAAGGGGAATTATGTAATAATTTCTCGTTTAATTGAAGATCGATGATCTGTGAAATAAAGAACTCCTTTTGCTAATTCAAATACGAATCCTAAAGTAAGGACAGTAAAGAAAATAATAGCAACCCAAAATCCGTATACTGAAACATTATATAAAGTTACTGCAATAGGATATAGTAAGAGAATTTCTAAATCGAATACTAAGAAAAGAATCCCAACTAAATAATATTGGATACTGAAAGGTGCTCGAGTTTGACCATATACTGGTGAGAATCCACATTCATAAGGAGTAACTTTTTCAGAATCTGGCCGATGTGCAGCTAATAATACATTAAGAACTAATAGAATAGCTACTAAAATAGGTACAAAAATAAACATAATTTTTAAAGCGCTCATTATAGATTGAATAAAGTTAGAGCCAGTAGTGTTGTGCTATTTAATAAAATTGATGGGTTAAATATGTATAAAGCAATAACCATTGTTAATGTAGCAATTACAAAAGTATGTACATTAGTTAATTTATGTTCTGTTGATACTGTTTGGGCTTCTTCACCTTCTCTATCTGATTCCTCGAAATGAATAATTCGAATAATTTTAAGATAATATGATGCACTAATTACTGACACTACAATAGCAATTAATGATAAGAAATAATATCCTCTATGTGTTGCTGAATATAAAATCATTTGTTTTCCAAAGAAACCAATTAAAGGAGGTACTCCTGCCATTGAGAATAAACTAACTGTTAAAGCTAATCCTAATAAAGGATTAGATCGGAATTGTCCTTTTAGATCTACAATAAATTGAATGTCTGTAGATTTTTTAGATAAATTAATAATATATCCGAATGCTAGAAGTACTAAAAATGCATTTAAGTTAGTAATAGTATATTGAACTAAATAAAATAAGAAAGATTCAATTGATTCTTCACTATTAATACCTAATGCTAGTAATAAGAATCCAACATGTGAAATTGTACTATATGCAAATAGTCGTTTAATTCGATATTGTGCTAGTCCAACTACTGTACCAATAATTAATGATAATAATGAACACATTAAAAGAAGATTTTTCCATACATCAAATGATACTCCATCAAACATAAGTGTTAATGAAGCACCACTAAAGCTTAATCCACTTTGAAGTTCTAATAAGAAAATAAGAATAGAAATTTTTGGCATAATTGTTAACCATGTTGTTACAATAGTAGGTGTACCATCATATACATCAGGTGCCCAATTATGGAATGGAGCTGCAGCAATTTTTAATAAGAATCCCATAACTGTGATAATTAAACCAATAATACAAGGTCCTAATCCTTCTGTTAAATTATTTAAACTACCTACTGATAATAGTGAAAAAATACTTTCTAAATCTGTAAGACCTGTGTAAGCATATACTAATGCTGAACCTAATAGAATAAGTCTAGACCCTAACCCACCAATTAAGAAATATTTTAGACCAGCTGATGTAGCTGATTCTGATTCTCGATATAGTGAAGCAAGAATGTAAACAGCGAATGATTGTAATTCAATGCTTAAATACATTGAAATAAGATCTGCACTAGAGATTAAGAAGGATGCCCCACATGTAGTGAATAAAATAATTAAAGGGTATTCTGGAATTGTAGGTAGTGCAGTAAATACTGATTGCACCCGCCCTAATACTTTATTTGTAACAGGAGCCCAACCTAATAGAATAATTGCTCCTACTAAAAAGATAAATCCATCAAAAGATTGAGACACAGATGTTACCTGAAATAACCCACTGTAAATACCTACACCTGATCCAATTGCTTGAATATACGTACCATTAAAAGATAACGCAGCTGCATAAAGTATGGCAATTGAAGTTACCCGAGTTAATAACAAAGGTGTAATTTTAACGGCAGGAAATGCGACAGCTGTCATAAGTGAAAAAATGGCTAAGATTAGCATACCTATTTATTAATAAAAAATTACAATATAAAAATATAAGTATCCAGATTCGAACTGGAGTCATCCACTTGGAAGGCGGGGGTAATAACCAACTATACGATACTTACAGTATTTTTGATAATTTATCTATCTATCTCTTATATATTAATTATATATAACACCTTACTGGAATCGAACCAATACCGGCTGTTTCGAAGACAGCAACTCTACCATTAAGTTAAAGGTGCTGACATACTATATATTTATAACCTATTAAAATTATAAACTTAAAATTTACAAAAAGTAAATAAAATACTAATTGTTTACAAATGAAGAGACTCGAACTCTTACGTCCATACGGACACTTCATCCTAAGTGAAGCTCGTCTACCAATTTCGACACATTTGTCTTTTTCTATTACTTATATAAAAAATGATAATTAATTAAATTATTTTAACTTTAGTTAATTATTTTAATCTTCTTAATAAGAAATAATAAATATTTTTAAGAGAAAAACATTAAAACATTATTATTATTCCTTTATATATAACTAACTATATTAATTTCAAAGTAAACTAAATTTATATTCATTAGAATATTTTATAACTCTGTTATATCAAGTGGTTCAAAAAGTTTCATGAAACTTTTTATTATATAATAATACTTATTTAGTAGACTACCTTATTTTTATAAACAAACAAGGACTATTTTATTTATAACTTATATTTAAAAGTATTTTATATTAATAATTCTTCTCTTTAATTTTTATATCAATCATTATATCTAATATTATTATTATTTTACAGTAGATAATTAGTATTCTCATACTATGAGCAGAGAGGGACTTGAACCCCCAATGGATAATATCCGAGTGAGCTACAATCACTTGCCTTACCAATTAGACTATCTACCCCCTTCATTGCCTTGAACTGGACTTGAACCAATTCCCCAGAAACTTCACTTCTGTGCTCTACCTGTTGAGCTATCAAGGCTATTAATATATTCAAATATAATTATATTATAACTATAACAATACTTATATACATATGGAGAAATAGGGAATTGAACCCTAACGGCTGTGATGCAAACACAGAATACTACCATTATATTATTTCCCCTAAAATTGTATATTTATTAGTATTTCTTATAGTATTTCATTTATTTAAATAATTTAATTAATGTAATATATATTTCTTATATTATATATCTCTAAAATATACATAACTATAAACGGGGATTTACTATGAAATTATTTTGAAAATGTTAATAACAGTAATAATACTAAAGTACTTAAGTTTAAATAAATCAATTTATTTAAATTTCTAAAAAGGGGATTCTCCCCTTTTTATAGAGCTATAAAATACTTAGTAAAATAAAACATAAAACTAATTTGTATTTGTATTTGTATTTGTATTTGTATTTGTATTTATTGTATTTGGATTTTTTACAATAATATCTCGATAATTGTTCTCAAATTCCATACTCCAATAATGCTTATAATCAGCTAGATTTTCTTTATGAGTTTCACAAATTGCTTCTCGAATTTCTATTCTATTGTTAGTATTTAATTCGTGACTAATTGTAAGAAAATAAGTCGGAGACGGATAATCACGCATATATGTTTCAACACACAGTTGATTATTTGTATTATTACAAAGTAATGTGTAAGCTTCAGACCGTGGAGATCTAGCCATTGGAATTTTATTAAGGGCCCTATATTTACAGCAAATGTCTCCAAGACTTTTATCCCATAACTTACATCTAACATAATCGGTTTTTTGAAGTGGAGGTTGTGGAATATTAGGGTATTTTCTTTGAATTGCATCAAGTACTCCTTGAGGAAGAGGAGCATGTACAGGACTATAAACTCGTAATTGACGCCAATTAGTAATATTACTAGGATGATCTATAAAAACAGTAGAACAATCTTCACAACTAATAGGTACTATACCTCCTTGGCTTCTACAATGAATGACATCCCAAAATTTAAAATAATGAAATACTAAGAATCTTAGAGGTTTAATAGCAGTAATATATATTGAATATCTTACATAAATGATTAGACAATCTAAAAGAATTACTTTAATAAGTGGTTCGAAGCACACTAAGAATCCTTTAATATATGTCCATGTCCAATACGAACTCAAATTAAACAGTACTATTTTGAAATATGCTCGTAAGAAATACTGATGGTAATAATAATAAAGCACTAAAATAAACAATAAATAATCCCATATAACTTCCAAATGTTAAATCTAATGTTCCTCCTTGAAGAACAGGCACAAATAATAAGAAGATAATTGAGATTAAACCTAAGATAATATAAAGTGCATAACTAGTAATTACTCCTGTATCATAACTAGCGATATTTCGACCTGTATTTGTCAGAACATTACTTAGTCCGTATGGCCCAACTAATTCAATTACCCCTCGATCAATTACTTTAGAAATAATGTGACCTAATCGTAGTCCACCACTAATAATGAAAGCATTGTATACATTATCTACTAACCATTTTCCATTTAAGAATTTATATAATCTTTTACCTAATGCACTATTTGTTAAATTAATTGTGAATAAAGGTGTTACATGATATAAATAAAGAGCTAATCCTGCTCCAAATAAGCTACCAATAGCTGGCAGAAGTTTTAAGAATAGAGGTAAACCGAATTCTGCTTCTACTAGAGAAATATGATTAGGGTGTTGGAATAAAGCAGTAGATAAGAAATCTGTTCCAATCCCAACAAAAGCATCTTTAGCAATATAACCAAAAACAATTGACATAATAGATAGAATTACTAATGGGATCACAATAATCATTGGAGCTTCATGAGCATGTAAATAATCTCCTTTTGGAGCATTAGGTACTGTAAAGAATGTTAATGAGATTAATCGGAATGAGTAGAACGCTGTAAATACAGCTGAAATTGTACCAAGCCAATAAGCGATATTACCAGATACTTCATATTGCCCAAGTGCTACTTCTAGAATTAAATCTTTACTATAGAATCCAGTTAAGAATGGGAAAGCCATTAATGATAGAGATCCAATTAAAATAGCTGTATATGTAAATGGTAAGAAATTAACTAATCCACCTAATCGTCGAAGATCTTGTTGGTCAGCCATACCATGAATTACTGCACCTGCAGCTAAGAAAAGTAGAGCTTTGAAGAAAGCATGGTTAACAAGATGGAATAAAGCAACATTATATTGAGATAAACCTACTGCCATAAATAGATACCCCATTTGTGAACAAGTACTATAGGCAATAACTCGTTTTAAGTCATTTTGTAATAGTCCTGTTGTAGCAGCAAAAAATGCAGTTAAAGCACCTACCCATGTAATTACAATTAAAACAGTAGGACCATATTCGATAATAGGTGATGATCGGAGCATTAAGTATACTCCAGCTGTTACAAGTGTAGCAGCATGAATTAAAGCTGAAACAGGAGTAGGCTGTAAGTTAATTTATTTAAATTTTACACTTTTAATAAATCCCTACGCTATTATTATTTTGTAACGTAGCAATAAGTTTCTTTATTGTTCGGACTATATCATTTTTAATTTATTAGATAAATTAAAACTTCACGTGTAGTCTCTGAGGATCCTACTCTCGATTGATGATTGAATAAATTATCTAATTTATTCAATAAAATCGATTTGGTTTCCTGCTGATTGCCCATTGTAGTATCGTCTAGATTGTTACTATTTCATTATGTAAATAACGAATATTTTTTAGATATTAATAATAGTACTAGAAGCTTTAGGGGTTTCCAGCATATAGTGAAGTTTTCGGAGGGCCCAGTTTTTCTGTTTCAGCTTCGGTCTCTTTTTCTATTTTAAACTTTTATTATCCTGGTTTGTACATAAAATCTTCACACATATAAGGTGTCATTTATTAACAAACTAATGATATACTTACTTTAAAAATTCAAATCGGATATGTGTTACTTAATTTGTTATAGATATTTAATGTAGATTTATTACTCATATTATTTAATACTTGTTGTAAAATAATATAATATAATCCCCTTTCGTAAATGATTCTGTGCAAAATAAGATAATTTAAGTTTGGCCATTTCTATCAAAATAACCATCTTGGATAATCGAATGAGCTAATGTAATTTAAAAAAACATATCAAAAATATTTGCAAGAATAATCTTAATTAAAGTATCTCCATTAAAAACATACGAAAAAGAGTGTAATTCTATAAAAATAGGTAGTGATTTTGTACTAAAATGATATTGTGTAACTTGTGTTCCTTCATGTTGTGGTAAATTTAAGTTAGCATAAGGTTTTAATCCAGTATTTCTACTATAATCAGCAAACACTATATCAAAAAGATATTTCATGTAATCATGAGCTTTAGTAAACATAGTCATTCGATATTGAAATTTACCTCTCTTTTTAACCATCTCATTTAGAATTGGGATAACGAATAAACCCATCGCTAAGTAAATAACCTGTCATAACATGCAAATGATTAGTAGGAATTTGAGAAATAGTAGGAGGTAAAACAGACACGAGTATATTATAATCATTTAATTCAATTAAAGAATTTAATAGAAAAATAACTACAAACATGACTAGAACAGATGCAATAATTTAATTGACCCTCCATAGCATCAGGTAGCCATGTATGTAGTCCTAATTGAGCTGATTTAGCCATAGCTCCTACAAGAAGTAATAGTCCAATAATTGTAATTGCTGTTTCATTAATAAATGGTGCAACACTAAATACTGTAGCATAATCTACATTTCCAAATACCCATAAAATCGCAAAGAATCCTACAGATAGGAACATATCACCGACTCGGTTAACAGTTAATGCTTTAATACCTGATTTGTTAGCTTGAATACGTGTATACCAGAAGTTAATTAATAGGTATGATGAAATACCAATCGAATTTAGACTTATATAAATATAAAGCCCTGTACTTTATAACCAAAAAGGGAGAGATTACATAAAGCCCTAGATCGACAAATAAAATATCGACAAATTCTGACTGTACATTAAGCGTCATTTCAGACACCCATTGTTGGACCAGTCGATAGCGATGAACTATTTCACCGACGGTCTTGTAGCTTATAAACTATTTTGACCGTTTTCAACAATGTCGCCAAAAATAAAATTAATTCTGAATAGACATTTTCTTAATTTTATAAAAATTTTTGACTATAATTTATAGATTATTCCCTAATTTATATTTTATACTATCAATGATATACGGTTTTACTAGTTTTGCAAAATTTTTAGCACTAGTTGATTTAATATATAGACTGAAATATTTACCATCTTTATGTAATGAACATTCAAGATTATACTTATTATATAATAATAAGCATAATTTATCCAATTCTTCCTTTTGGAAACAACTAGTGGCAATTTTATACCCTTTACCAAGAACACTGCCATCATCCATAAACCAAATAGCTAATGCTATAGGAGTTAATAATTCAGAAAGTAATTCGATAGGCAGATGTTTAACTTGATTAATATAAAATGCCTCGTATAACCAAGTAAGACTAGAAAACGAATAAGTTCTAAACTTGTATCCATGATACACAAAATTATTTTTTTTAATTTGTTTAAAAAGTTTAGGTGCTTGAACTGAACAATATCCTCGTAATGCAAAAAATTTGTGGAACCACATTAAATATTCTACATTCCGATTAGTTTGTTCAAATTTTGCACGAATACCTACTCCACGTTTTTCTAAACGTCTATCTCCTAGTAAAGAACCAATTAATACTTGAATAACAGAAAATTCGTGTGGCCCAATACGTTGTGAAGATCGAAAATTTTTGTTAGTATGAAATAACTTTGCACCAAGAATAGAAAATTCTTTTATAGGGATATCATATAAATCATTTAAGGCAATAAATTTACCTTCCCACGGAGATTATGTATTTATTTAATTTAATTTATATAACATAGATCGACACATATGGTGAGCTACTAAGTTTTTTAATAACTCAGAATGTCCTAACGGAATAACAATCACCCATTGACCGGGTGTTTTTTCATAGATACGGGTAGTTAACCCGAAAATTTTTAAAAGAGCATCACGGAGTAAATTAACATCTGTTAATGAAAATGCACGAGTATGTAAAATCATTTCTTCATTTGTTCCCTTACCACCATCATCCATGATCCAATAAGCTAATGCACGTCTTGTTAGTAATTCTCTAATATTATGAGGAACTACTTTAACTCCATTAACATAAAATAAATCATAGAAATAATTTAAACAAGGATATCTTAATGTTTTGAATGCGAAAGTTGCGTAGACTTTGCCAGTCCGTTTATCAGCTTTTCATACATGAACTTTTGGAACAGTATTAACTAAGTTCTTAAAAATAATATATAAATGTATTAAATAAGAAGCATGGGCTGAAAATGTTTGATCATATCGTACTCGTGTATTATGATTAGGTTTATTTCGTTCCATAGAAGCATCACCTAATCTTGTTCCTACAATAACATCTTTTTGCTTATCTGTTAAAGTAACACTAGTTTTTTTAGGATCTGTCTTTCGGGTTTTGTATCTATTTAGGTTAATTGTAACACTAAATCTGAATAAAATGTTTATTTCCTCAATAAATCTATTAAAATTAAATAAATAGTCAAAGACTCGCATGATCTTTGAGCATCCATAAAATTTCTAATATGGCCGGACTATATCATCTACTATGTTTAAGTACAAGTAGTATCGCGTGTAGTCTCTGAGGATCCTACTCTTACATTGGATATATAATTTGGTTTCCTGCTGATTGCCCATTGTTACATCTTAAAGATTTTCACTCAATAAGTACTTTAAGCTTTAGGGTGTTCCAGCATATAGCGATATTCTAATTATACTTCACAGTATAAAAGGGCCGAGAAGGGTTGACCAATGAACATAATTAGATAGTTATCTCCAGCTACTAGAACTAGCATGAAGAATGTGAACATAGATAGATATGAGAAGAATCGTTGATTATGAGGATCTTCTGCCATATATGAAATTGAATAAAGATGTACCAGTGATGATACAACTAATACAGGAAGAAGCATAGATACTGTTAAGCTATCGAATAAGAATCCCCATGATACTAATAGGAATTCTGAATCAATCCAACTAAATAGTTCAATAGATACAGGAGAGCTACATAATCCAACTTCATAGAATGCAACCAGAGCTAATAATGCGCTACTCATTAAACATCCTGTTGTAATGATATGAGCTCCTGTTACTCCAATTTTACGACCTAGTAGACCAGCTACTGCTGATCCAAACATAGGTAAAGCTAGAATAGATAGATACATATTAAGTTCGTAGTGAAATGTTACCTCGTAATCGGTAGTATGCTACCAGAATACCTAAACCAATTGCACTTTCTGCTCCTGCAATAGCAATAATATAAACTGAGTATGTTTGACCCATAATATCATCGAATTGATATGAGCTAACTAACACTAGAAGAGTTACTGCTAATAACATCATTTCAATAGAAATAATCATTAGAATAATGTTTTTTCGATTAAGAATAAAACCTAAAATTCCAATAAGAAATAAAACAAGTGATAATGTCATATTAAGATATATAATTGATCCTTATGGACTTGTATAATAAAAATAGTAGACTTAAGCCAACTTATATGTATAAAATAATTAATATTAAAAAAGGTCAAGTTCTAGGTCTTAAAACTTTTAGGAGTACTAGAATCGAACTAGTTTTAGTGAGCCAACACTCCTTATAATTTAGTTATTTAGTATCTTTTTAAAATAATTTTAATAACGAAATGAAGGGGACTCGAACCCCCATAAGCCGTCTTGACAAAACGGTGCCTTAACCATTAGGCTATCATTCCTATAATATATAATATCTTATTACTTATAATATATTAATATAAAATAATATGTGAAATTATATATTTCTGGGGGATTTATATATATATATAATAATGCTATTATATTTATATTTATATTTATATGGTATTATTGACTGGAGCTAGAATTATTTAACATTATATCCTGCTTTTTTTCTTTCCGAAATAATCATATCAACTGCTACTTGAGTAGCCTTTGGTTTCATTTCTTCTGGCGTATCCGCAACAAGCCAAAGTCTTTTTAGCTGTTTAGAACCTTCGTAAATATTGTAACTGGCAAGGTCCCATGGATTTGTATTATGATTGATAGGGGCTACTACGTAGTCTAATAATTTAGTACCATTTGTACTATAAATTGTTAAATTTAAGCAATTTGTATCATTAGAAATTTTATGATACAAACGTGGATTAAAGTCTGGAATTTGACTTTTATGAATCCATTTATATGTAAGGAATGCATCATTACCTTCAGCATATACTGTTTCTATGTTAAATAGAATATGTAAAATTAGAAAAAATAAAATATAGATAATGAATGTAAGATATGGTTTCATTAAAAAATGTACAAACCATTTTTGTTTAAAATACGGTAGTACATAAACTAAGATTACATATCTAATTACGAATAGTGCAATAAGGACAAATCTCAATTGATTTTCATAATAAAAAAGTAGTAGTTTTGTCATATTTTAATTAAGATTGTTTAGGCAGCATGTTGAATGCGTGATAAGGTGTAGGACTAGGTACACCCCATTCTAGTGTAGTTGTTGCTTGAGATTCTTTTTGATATGAAGGTGTACTCATGAAGTAAGCAGGAGTTCCCCAAGGGTTTGAGGATGCAATTGGTTGTGCTGTAAACATATCATAAATTACATATAGGAATAGTGCCATTGACACTACTGAAATTAGTGAACCAATTGAACTTACATAGTTCCATCCTTCGAAAGCATCAGGATAATCAGGGATTCGTCGAGGCATCTATTTGTTAGGGATCATCTTTTTATGATAATCTCCTATACTTTACAGTATAGTTCAGACTATGTCTTCATTAAGCTATTTCTATTAAAATATTAATAACTTAATGTAGGGCGCTCGTGTTCAGATTATTGTTAGTATAAACTCACCGATTAGTCGTTGAACTTTCTTAAGTCTACTTGTATACTGACTTAAGCTTAGCTGCAAATTGTCCTATATTTTTAAAATCGTTATATTATAATAGGAGTTCTTTGCAATTCACCCAATTTTTAATAGCTGGCATGTTTTCCCTTATAACTAAGGGTGACGAATATTTCCTTATATTTTAAGTAATGAAATTAAATTTGTTTTCGAAGGAATAATAAACCTTTATATGGTTTCCCGTTTTCAATACATTTTTTAAGAGTATCATAACCCATTTGAAACACTTTTTTACATTCAACTGTTTTATAGGCTCCTACATATTCTTTAGTATCTGCTTTATAAACATATACTAATTTAGTTAATTTAGCAATTGTTGCTTCACTTTTGATAATTCCATATTGTGGATTATTTACTCCTGATTTATCTCGAGTTTGTTGGGCTAGAAATTCCGGAGATTTTTCTCGGTTATGCATAGGATTTTTAGATCCTGATCGATTATCTCGAAATTCTTTAGAGTGTTTGAAACCTAGTGTAGATCCGGCAGTAATCGCAAGATTAAGTACAAGTGACTTATCTTGAATAAAAATAATATTTAAATAAATTTGTTCTCGTTCTAGTAATGCTTTTGCAGAAATAATATTAGAAGGACCTAGTACTTCGATAATACCTAAACTAAAATTAGCATGTCCGTATTTACGTAAACTATTATTAATAGGTCGATTACGATTTAATTGTGAAGGTGTCCAGTATTGCGATAAACGACTAGCTCCATCAATACCAGAACCTACATATACTCTGCCAGTAATTAGGTTAGTCCATTGATATACAATAGCTTTACCTTTAGTATATTCAATGTAATTCTCTTTATCTGCCCCATTGAATACTTTAACAGGTTTTGATCTCCATTTAGGATTGATATGTGGACCATAAAAAACAATTATAGATCCCATAAATAATAAAGGTAAATTGAATTCATCCACAAGATTAAATAGGAAAATTTTATTAATGATACCAGCTAATCCTAAGAAGTGTTGTGGGAAGAATGTTGTGTTAACTCCAATGAATAATGACCAGAATTGAATTTGTGCAAGAACTTCTGAGTACATTCGTCCGAAGATTTTTGGTGCCCAGTAGTAGAATCCCGCGAATAGTGAGAATACAGCTCCCATTGATAATACATAATGGAAGTGAGCTACAACGTAGTAAGTCTATAAAATTTAGTCCATTGATGCAAAAAGCATTAATGGTTAAGGCGCTACTCTCACGAGTAGGATCGGACCATATCTTACAGTATATATAGGGCTAATAGTAATCTATTATATACTGCTAACACGTGTGGTCTCTACGGAGTCCTTTTTATTAAAAAGGTTCCCACGGTATTTTCTCATGACCCGTTGTTTTGATTTGCAATTAAAATCGATCATGAGGTTTCTACCGTTAGCATTAAATAAAATTTAATACCGAAAGAAATGCCTAGTTCTTTCACAGTATTATGACACCACGACACTTATTGACAGTTATTTTTAAACCAAAATAGTTCTCGTAAGCTTTCTAAAGCATTTACTTTAGATACAAATTCCGCTAATTGTACATATTTGTATCCTTGTAGTAAAGGTTGGCAATGTTTAATAACTGATTTAATACCAGTTAATGATCCAATAGATAATTCATATAAAGTATTACCTGATTTTTGGACTTTTGCACTAATTTTTAAGTGATTTTGTCCATAAAAATTTCGAATTCCTTCAATTAAATATAAGTCATATAATTGGCTAATTGAAAAAGTAATAACATTTTTAGAGTTTCGAATAGAAAATGAACCTTCTGCTTCAATAAAACCTGCTAACCATCTTCCAAAATAAGAAGGATAATTATTTAATGATACTCTATGAGGAAGGTTTGGTCGTTCATCATATTTTTGATTAATTGTTGCAAAATATTCATCGATTGTCATACCATTAAGAGCTTTGATTATAAATTTTAATTGTAGAATCATTCGACTAGTTAATGGAGGGTATGTTATCATAAGAGGAACAATTACTGTTCGGATAACATGAGAATCATTAATCACCCATTGAACAAATTGCAATCCACTTTTTAATGTTAGAACTTTAACTTTTCCACCATAAATAGCTCTAATTTTTGTTAGTATTTCTAAATTATATGGTTTATATGCTAATTTTACAATAAGTCGGAATTGTAAAGATTTTCGTCGCCAATGATTTACTTGAAGTGATCCATCACCATCAATTAAACCTACAGTAAATGCGGCTAAATCTTTTTGAGAAAGATATTTTGGTGCAATAAGAGAAAATCCTCTTAAAGATAATAATGGAATAACTGTCATATAACTAATATCGTGCATTGCTACATCCATTGATGCGTTAGCTAGAACTACACCTGTTAATCCACCAATTGTGAATAGGAATACGAATCCTAAGGCGAACATCATTGCAGCTGTGTATCGAACTGATCCACCGTAACAAGTTCTCCGTGATTCAGTCTTTAGCCATTTCAGACTTAGCTAACTTATTCCCTATGTAAGTATAGAGTATATACTTAATCATATTTGTATATTATATAATTGTTATATTTATATAATTTACAATACCATTCCCTGGCGGGCCCGACTATTCCTTACTAACGCATATATTCATAAATCCCAAAATACTTAGCGTTAGTGGGGCGTCTAGTCTGTACGCTTTTACACAGTAGTTTCCATCCTGTGACTTAGTTCGACGATTGTCCTATTATTATTGTTATTCTAATAATAGGAGGTCTCTCGAGTTTGCCCCGCACTCATAATTATAGACCTAATTTATAATACATACTAGAAATCATATGTGGTAATAATAAAGGAGTTAGTTTTTTAACAGATTTACTGCTAATATAAATAACAGGTAAACCACGTTGGATATGCATTGTGCATTTACAATCAAATTTAATCATAAGTACATTCATTAAACGCACATTGTCAATAATAGTAAAACTTTGTGTTTGAAGATAAATACCTCCACCTTTTTTAACATAAGTACCATCTCCTATAATCCAATGAGCTAAACCTGAGATAGTTAATATATTGAAAATATCTGAAGGAACAATTTTTTTATTATTTGAATAAAAACAATTGTAAAGTTCAGTAAAACAAGATAAACTTCGTGTAGTAAAATAAACATACGAAAATTTATTCCCTTTATGGAGAGCAAATTTAGGTAAAGATTTACAATAATGTGCTAATGTAAAGTATAAATCTAGTACATATAATAAACGAGTATATGATTGTTTGAACCCTAATCGTGCCTGTCCTTTACCTTTTTTATTACTTAATTGCATATAACCATCTGATAGTAATACACCAACAATAATATTATAAATATAATTAGGTAATTTTACCATATGTTGTAAAATCATTGTATAATTTGGATAATTTAGTGTTGGAGATAAATTAGTACCAAATGGTACAATATCTAATACGTGATTATTAGGTCTAATATAGTTTCGATTAGCGCGTGGGAATCGTTCATATAAGCTAATGAAACGTTTAATAATTATAGTGTTGGCCAAGTTACTCTTGCTAAAGGAGTGTGATAGCCATGAGAATACTTTAATTCCTGTAGGAACTGCAATAATCATAGTTGCAGCTGTGAAGTAAGCTCGTGTATCTACATCAAGCCCTACAGCATACATGTGGTGCATGTGTATTTAGTCAATATTTAAAGATTTTATATTCTTTCATAAAATCATATTAACTCTGGTCTCACGACCAGGATCGGACTATATCTTCATCTTTCAACTTACTAAGTATTTGATGAACCTATTTTTGTTGTACCCGTATTATTAGCATTAATTTCTTTAGCTAATACACGAATTTTAGCTAATCCTTTAGCATCTAAATGTTCTTTGGCTAAAATTATTCTATAAACTTCGTTCCATTTTAAAAATGAAATAGCTTTTTTTGTTCGTAATGGGTATAATAGAAAATAGTCTCGAACACCAATTAATCCTTTGAAAGAATCAATTGATAATCGCTTTACATTATTAGTACGAGAACGTAGAGATACTTTCCCAAATCCAAATAGATTTCGAATAAGTAGTAGTACTCCTTCTCTAAGTTTTTGATCTAATAAGAACCGTAGTCTTACTCGGTATCCTGTAACAGTGTTTGATCGAGGAGAGATATTTACGTTGAAACAACCTTCTGCGTCTGTAAAACCACTTAACCAAGGATCAATTAATGTAGGAATAACAGGAATTCTGATAATTTGAAAACCTGAAATTCTTCTCCAAAATGATAATTGAAAAATACGATGAGATAGTACTAAATTCCCATTAAAGAGTAAACCTAAAGTAAGAATATTTGCTTTATCTGATACAATAAAGCGGTGATATCCCCCAGAAGGAGACGGGATAAATTTTACTGTCCCAAACCCTAATACTTTTTGAATATGAAATAAAATAGCTCCTTCTTTTTGTGTTAGCACAAAATGTTGTCGGCCATTTGATGTTAAGATAGCTCCATCACCTTCTACAAAACCAATTAACCAAATTAACCAGTTATGATCAGGTGCAGGTCGTCCATATGTTTTTAGATAATGTTTATTAAATGTATCTAAGTTGAAAGATGTATTGCGTGTAGTCTCTGAGGAACTTTTAAAACTTCGATTAGAAGTATACAAATTTCCTGCTGATTGAGTATAGTTAGTAGAATTTTTACAATTAAATGTACCTACTAACACTAAACTGTTCCAGCATACAGCAATATTTATTACCCCTACTTCACAGTAAGGGAGAGCCACCACATATTTATTATCTAAATATAATAATAAATCATATAAATGATAAGTGAAACTCCATACAATGAATCCTAGAATTCCAATAGATGCAATAGCATATACCATACCTAAGTACGAAGCGTATAAAAATTTTATATTTAACGCCCTGGACTGTCTCTTTATCTGTTATTGTGGGTTGTCAGTAGCATCCCATCGTTCAACAAATTGAACATAGCTTTTCCCTAATTCTGAATCAGGGGAAGCTTTTAATGCACCAATTGAAGAAAGATAATAAAATTGTTTTACCATACCGAATTTTTTATTTTTGGCGGAAACACAACTATACCAATGAAAATAATTATCAATTAGTGCAAGTACCTCTACTTTTTTAGATACTGTCCATTTATAGGCTGTGCCGGCTTTATTCGCTTTGTACACTTTACCTCCATAAACAGATACTAGTAAATCTAATAAAGTACGTTCTTTTTGTGAAATTGTGATGAATACTTGATTTGATGATTTGTTATAGTAAACACTTCCATCAGTGTCAAATAAACCGGATAGATATCCGTTATTATAAATTAAAGGAGTAGATAGGAGTACTTTAACTGCATATAATGAACAAACTCGTTCTAGTTGAGCGATCCGTACAGGGTTATATAATAATCCATTAAGATCATTAATAACTGACATAATTCCTTGTTTGTGGTGTAATCGCCAACGTACCCCATTTGCGTGAGATGTTACTTTAACGGATCCACCATATAATTGTTTTAGTTTATATAAACATGCAATGTCTCGTGGTTCTATAACAACTGATAATTCTACATAACCTTTTTTAGATACATAGAAATTACCGTCACCATCAATAATACCTGCAACCCATTGTAGAACTTTTTTATCTGTTCGTACAATACTCGTTGTTAATACAATAGCAGATAACACACATACAGTCTCTGAGGTTCCTACTAACATGCTAGGATTATTAAAAATAAATTTTATAATCAACTGTGCGTTGGTTACCTGCGGATTGGATAAAAATTCTAAGATTATTACTTTAGTAGCTACAATTAGAGGAGATAATAATAAATAGAAGAGTAGACTTAAACTTAAAGTACCTAGAATTAATAAATATCTTTCCCGCATATAGTGTGTTGCGATATAATGATAATCGAGTGTAATATCGTTATAAGGGCTACTTAGTTTAAAATAACCGAATACAGGTTTTCCTGAAAATGCTGCAATTACTTGTGAAATCATACCGAATCCTGGAATAATAATTAAATAACAATTATCTTGGTTAATAAATTCTTAAATAAGAATGAAATTAACACTCAAAAACTCTCGTTCTTGTTGGGAATTAATCTTGAATATGTAATTTTAGTCTAAATTATTGAAAAAATCTTTTTTTGTTTCCACATTTTTACTATTTATAGTATTTTTGATGTTTTTAATTTCTTCTTGTCCTTTAAAAGTTAAATGGTCTTTATTTTGGACAATTAAATACACTTCACGCCATTTTAAATAATTAAGATGTTTACTAGATTGTAAATGATAATTATCAAAATAATTAATAACTTTTTTAGCAGAACCAAAACTTGTAGAACCATAATAATATGTATCTTGACTACTTCGATAACCAATGTTACCTCCAAATCTTGTTTTAATAAGATATAAAATTTCAGAGTGTTTTTGATCTACTTGATAATTTAATCGAATTTCTAAACGTTTTCGATCATTACGATCTAAAATTTTTACTTGAAAACTAGCATCAGCATCCGAAAATCCCGCTAACCAATGATTATTTAAATCTGTTGATATGTTTAATTTGAAATTCATTGGTTCTTTGAAATGAGTTAAAACATTATTAATAACTTGATTATATTTATTTTGTGTCCGTAATTTATTGTTAATTAATAATAAGACATCATTAATTCTCGCTTTAGAACCTAGTGTAAAAATATAAGCATTTTTATTTTTAACTTTTTTCACTGTCCCATGTCCTAAACGAGATTTTAACCAATATGCTAAAGTAGCGTCACTGATTCTAAATACAATTACAAGTTGAGGATTATTATTGAAATGACCATCGCCATCAATAAGACCAGCTAAATAATGTCCGAATTCATTATCAGTTATTGGTTTTTTATGTTTATGTGTGTGAATAGAAACAGCTTTAATTTTTTCATTACATGTCCCTTTGCGTAAATTCTCTGAGGTTCCTCTTGAAGAATAAGAGTTACCTGCTGATTGACTTGTTAATTTGAACTTTGTTACTACTTTCGTATAGAAAGGTGTATTTCAAATATATAAAGTTGTCCCAGCATATAGCAAAGTTAAGAAGCCTATAATTTTAACTTCTGGGTGCTCTTCTATAATTTATATAGAAGTTGGACTATATCTTCTAATAATTCCATTTATTTATAAAATTTAACCAAGCTTTATAATAAATACTATCTTCTTTATAAGCTAGTAATTTATGTAATTGATAATATTCTTTGACTAAGAAGAATCGTTTAGATTTATTACTATGACAATCTTTTAATAATGAAATAACATGTAAAATATCTTTTTCACTTTGAACTGTCCATTTGTAATATCCATTTTGAGATTTATCAAAATAAATGTTACCGCCTAAAACATGTATATAGCCCTGTACGTCTGCTAATAATTTATTAGTAACACTAATAGTTAATTGAGGGATACCGTTTTTAATGTAAAACCCAATTGTACCATCAGCATCAAAAAAACCTGCAAACCATGGTGTATATGATAATAATGGTGTAGGAGTAATAACAGGAATCGATAGAACCGAGCAGACATTATGTAATTGTAATAAACGTCCTGAATGTTGAATGTATCCATTGATCCCCTTGATTAATCTAATCATCCCTGCTTTATTATGTAATCGATATCGATAAGCTTTTCTGCCAGATCGCATTTTGATTGATCCTCCTAATTTATTTCGAATATATTCTAAAAGTTTTAAATCTTCTAAACCTATAGTAATTTCTAGTGAGGTGTATCCTTTTTTACTTACCTGTAAAGACCCATCACCATCAATTACTCCTCTAAGCCATTGAAAGAATTTATCATCGGATTTATTAGTTGCGCGTGTAGTCTCTGAGGTTCCTACTAGACTACTAATGTGTCGTTGGTTACCTGCTGATTGTGTCCAGCCTAATCCATTTTTACATAATAGGGCTAAGCTTACGATTAATACGATAGCACTTATAATTAATGTAGGATTAGTATTTAACAGACAGTTCCAGCATACAGCGCAATGCGTTTTAATAATAATTAAAAAGGGCCACATTTGACCGAAGAACCCATTCCCTAAGATCTTAAATTATATTATCTCTCTCTAAGACCCATGTTCTACTAATGATCTTATATAAAGTATTGTAGTCTTGTGTAAAATAGAGAACCGACTGTACATTAAGTATCATTTCAGATACCCACAAGTGACGCAGTCTGTAGCGATAATTTAGGTTACCGACGGTCTTCATACGAGAATATGTTAACCGTTTTCACTTGTGTTGCCAGTAAATATACTCTTACCCTTGTCAGGGTAAGCTTACTACTTAAAATACTATTTTTTTCTAAAAATTACATAGTATATATAGTAAGGACTAAGATTAAGGCACACAAATTAATGTATTTATATTTAAAGGTCTTTATATATTAAAAATTTTACCTGCCTATAAATATTCCACAACTTTTCTCGTACGAGATTATATTGAGCCTTATCTTTTATTCCTGTTGGGATACAATATTATTTTGTTAATTCTTACTACTTTTGTTTAACCTAGTAACAATATATCTAATATTATATTATATTAAAAAGAATAGGTGTTCGTATAGAACTGGATCACCTCCACCTGCTGGATCGAAGAATGATGTATTGAAGTTTCGATCTGTTAGAATCATTGTAATTGCCTATATGTCTTGATTCCCAGACTCGAGGTCTATGTATATTCTATGTTTTCTGTAAATATACTCCATAAGGGGGAATTCTCTTGTATTTTCATACAAAGTTGAGACTGTATCTTACTATCTTAGTTTCTAATTATAAATGATCCCATTTAAATAAAGTACGTTTTTGATTCATTTGTCTTTTAATATTTACAATATTCTTTAGATTTTTTATGTGTGTTCCTTCTTCAAAATAATGTAATACTTTACACCAATCTTTATAATCTAAATATTTAGTGCTCATTAAAGAATGTTTGTCTAAATAATTTCGAATAATAAGATTAGTTTTAAGACTAACAGTCCGTACTCGATATTGAGGATTTTTAGTAGCTGTTTTAGTTTCTTTAACATTAACTTCTAAGAAATTAGCAATTAATTCCATGATTTCTAACATACTATATCCATAAGAAGTTAATTTAGATTGTGATAGTTCAAAACTTAAAGCAATTCGAGTATATTTTGAATTTAAACTAGTTCGTACTTGAAAAGATCCATCAGCATCAATAAAACCTGCTAACCATTTATCTTTTGAAATTGGTTTATTATTAGTACCTAGATATTTCATATTTAAACCGGGATCTTTGATATTAAGATAGTTGATTAATAGATTTAATTGATTTGATTTAGGTCCACGCATTTGACCATTAATTAGATTACATAATCTAATTAGGCCAGCAAAATTGTTAATAGTTAAAATATATCTAGCTCTTTCTTTCTTTTTAGAGATAGTACCATGACCAATAGTTTTTTGAATATATTGACATAATGGAAAATCTTTAAGTTGAAAAACAATTTGAACTATAGGATAGTTTAACTTACCTTTTAAAGAACGTTCTTGTTTAGGTACAATAATTGTACCATCACCTTCAATAAGTCCAGCTAAATATGAACCAAATAATGGCACTGAAGAAAATAAGATATTTATAGAAATAGATAGTTCTGGCGCGCAGTCGTTGAGGTTCCCTAAGAATGTTAAATTTTCAAAAGTTACCTGCTGATTGCCCATTGTTACATCTGCAAAGATTGTTACTCTATTTAAGAGTACTTCGAGCTTTAGGGGTTCCCAGCATACAGCCAGATTTAGAGCCGGCACAATTTTACCGGCTAATACAGGAAGAGCCATAATAATAATAATAGATTGGAATAGCATTGCCCATGCGAATAGAGGCATTTTATGTAATGTCATACCAGGTGCTCGCATGTTTAGAATTGTTGTAATAATGTTAATTCCACCTAGCATTGATGAAATACCAGATAGGTGAAGTGAGAAAATAGCTAGATCTACAGATCCACCTGAATGTGATTGAATTCCTGCTAATGGAACATATCAAATATTTTATTTTAGATAAAACTTTGTCTAAAATTCTATGCTCTCGCACAGGATCGGACTATACCTTCAATTAAAAACATAAATAATAGTTTTGGACTAATTATTATAAAATTAAGTTTATTAGAGATCAATTAATACTTTCGGCTTTCTTTATTATGAGATAATTTAAAACTATCATTCAGTCGAATTGATCGGATATTTCGCATTTGTGTTTGAACTTTGAATAAATATTGATTTTTTTTAATAGTTGAATATTTATCTTTTTTTCTAAAGGATCGTCTCCAAATACGATATTCTAATGATTTCATACCGATCATAGTATTACTATAGAAATTAATAATATTTGCAATATTAGATAATTTCATTGTATGAACAGCATAATATGATTTATATTCTTTTAATGGAATATTTAAAATATAGCTAATTGCAATTAATACAATGGTATCTAATTTTTGCGTAATAGTAAATCTATGTGTATATCGATTTGTATCTTTTTTTCTAATAAAGAAACTACCTTCTGCTTCTGTAAAACCGATTAACCAAGGTTTAGACATAACAGACATAGCATCTTTTAAAGAAGATACTGAATTATTAATGATATTCCATCTTGGTGATACAAAATTATTAGGAATATTGCTATAATTTATTAAAGCTGTAAGTTTTCTATTTTTTTGATCTTTATTAAGATTTTTATCTGATAAAATAATTGCGGCTTTTTTAAATAATTCATAGTTATAGTATTTACTTGTTAATAAAGGATATTTATCAAAAATAGGAATAAGGTATTTTACAATATTATTTACATCTCGTAAATGATATCTTGCTATATTATTACCTTTTTCTACGTAAACTGTTCCCACTCCTAACATTCTTTTGATATAGTGTAATAAACGTAAATTATATGTACTTTGACCTACTTTAAATTCTAAAGATCATTTACCATTACTTTGAGTAATAGTAAAACTGCCATCACCGTCTACAACACCAACTAACCATTGTCTAAACCAATTTTTATCATTTTTTAATTTAGTACTATTATTATTTATGTTTTTAATTGTTTCACGTGTAGTCTCTGAAGGGTTAGATAGACTATTATTATTAATAACTGAATTATCTTTAGCCCTAGCGAATTGTCCCCGTGTTACTACCATTTTTACTGTAAAATAACTTAAGATGATTGATAAGCTAATTACTAGTAGGTAACTCCAGGTTGAGGAGTTTCTCGCATTGAGTGAAATTTTTTCCTTGCTAATTATGCTAAAATAATTAGACAATTCGGACACCATATTGTTTAATGTCCACCCAGTTCCAGCTCCTTGTTCTACGAATAGTGAACCTAGAAGTAGAATTGTAGCTGGAATTAGAACCCAGAATGAAATATTATTTAATCGAGGGAATGCCATCAATTTTATTATCTACCCTCTAATTTATTAAGGATATTCATAATCTCTCGATTATGTTTAGACTATGTCATCATCTAGACTTTTTTATAAATATAGATGAGGGGCACTCGTGTTTAGATTATTGTCAGTGTAACTCACTAATTAGTCGTTGAACTTTCCTAGAGTTATAAAACACTAAACTAGGTTTAGCTGCAAATTATCTTTATAAATAAAGATTTCTTTGCAATTCACCCCATACCTATCATATTTCTTGCGAAATAAGAGGACTATCTTTTCCCTTAAATTCCAATGTTTCTGTTCAATAATTGTTAATCTTGTCTAAATGACTCCAATCAAAATAAGTACGTTTATTGTTCATACCTTGCTTCAATTCAAAAGCTTTTTCATGTCCTTCTTGGGTTAAATGTTCTTTATTTAACATCATTTTATAACAAGCGCGGAAATCCAAATAATTCATTCGTATGCTTCTTAATAAAGGATATTTATCAAAATAGTTTACTAAAATAGTTAATTTTCTAGGGCTTGTTGTACTGATAATATAATATTCTGTTCCTGCATTATGTACAGAAATATTTAATACAACCTTTAAGAAATTAGCAATTGCTTCTAACACCAAGTGATAAGATTCTTCAGTCTTAGGATCAGTTTTTCGTTGTTCAATACGAGCTCGAACTTCAACTCGGTTTTTTGAGTATCCGTCTTTTTTATCCTGTACTGTAATGTTAAAAGAACCATCAGCGTCAAAGAAGCCTGCTAACCAAGCGTTACCTCCAATAAATGATGTATCCAATACACATAGTGGAATAGAATAGTCCCGATTATTATTAAGCCATTGAATTAGTAAATTCATTCGATAAATTTTAGGTGTTCGAAGATACCCACCGATCAGGAAAATAATAGTTTCTAATTCTTTTAAATTAGTAATAACTAAATCATAGGCATTATTTCTTGCTTTATGACGAATATTACCCCCAATAATAGTTTGTAAGCCCACAGCAAGAGGATAGTCTTTATCGTTGAATGTAATAGTAAAATGTGGTGTATATATCTTACCAGAAGGTGCATGAGTTGTTTGAGGGATCCAGATAGAACCATCTCCTTCCCAAAGACCTGCAAGGTAAGGACCTAAATTTGATGGATTTTAAGATTGATTTGTTAAACTTCGAAATTTGGAATTTTTATTTTTTAGATAATCAGGCGCACCAATAAGAACAGGTACCATATAGTTACCGAATCCTGCCATAGCTGGTACTACAGCAAATAGTAACATAATAAGTCCATGTGCTGTAATAATAACGTTATACAGTTGATGATTTCCTGCTAGAATTTGGTTTCCAGGAGCAGATAATTCTAATCGAATTAATACGGATAGTCCTGTACCTACTAATGCCATAAAGATAGCATACATTAAGTATAATGTACCAATATCTTTAGCATTTGTAGATAGAAGCCATCGTGTAAACATTAAATAATATAGGTTTTATCATATAAACTATTACCTCCTTATTCAAATACATAAGAAAAAAGTTTTTATATGTAGCTGCTTATAGTTATAAATAACATATAAGCAATATAACTTAATATTATAATATTTAAATTAATTCTTATATATATATAATATATAAAAAGTTATTTGGCTTCAATTATAGCATAACCTACTATAGGTTATTTGTCATAGTATATGAAAAAAAGTTAAAAAATTATTATATTTAAATTCCAAATGTTAATAAGATTATTATTAATTCCAATTATCGGAAGTATTTTTATACTACCGATAAATGAAGAATTACATGCGACACGGATTAAACAAATTGCTCTAATTACTTCATTAATTAACTTCATTCTTTCTATTATTTTATGGGGTGAATTTGATTCAAGTTCATTACAATTTCAATTCGTACAAGAATTCAACAATTTAGATTTCTGTCATTTTCATATTGGTATTGATGGTATTAGTCTATATTTTGTTCTTCTAACAACATTTATTACACCTATTTGTTTAGTAGCAAATTGGGATAATCTTAAATCAGGATATAAATATTTCTTTATTGCATTTTTATTAATGGAAACATTATTAATTGCTGTATTCGTTGTATTAGATCTAATGTTATTCTATATTTTCTTCGAAGCTGTATTAATCCCTATGTTCTTAGTAGTAGGTATTTGGGGAGGGTCAATTACTCGAATTCGAGCTTCTTTCTTACTATTCTTATATACATTAGCTGGTTCATTATTCATGCTGTTAGCTATCATGGTTATTTATTACAATGTAGGAAGTACAGATTTTTCAATCCTTTCATTATCAGATATTAGTTTTGAAAGTCAAAAAATCCTATGGTTAGCTTTCTTCTTATCATTTGCAGTTAAAACTCCACTAGTACCTTTTCATATGTGGTTACCACGTGCTCATGCAGAAGCTCCTTTAGCCGGATCTATTCTACTAGCTGGATTATTCCTAAAACTAGCAACATACGGTTATCTTCGGGTATTAATTAATTTTATGCCAGATGCTACAAGTTATTTCTCACCTTTAGTTCAAACAATTGCAATTGTTACACTTGTGTATTCATCATTAGCTACTATTCGACAAGTAGATTTCAAAGCCTTAGTAGCATACTCTAGTATTGCCCACATGGCAATTGTTATTTTAGGTTTATTCTCTAACACTGTAGTAGGTATTGAAGGAGCAATTGCACTTTCAATTGCTCATGGATTTATTTCACCAGCAATGTTCACACTAGTAGGGGGAGTTCTTTATGATCAATTCCACACTCGAATTATTCGGTACTACCGAGGTCTAACAGTTTATATGCCAGTATTCGCACTATTATTTTTCTTAGCAACTATTGCTAATATGGGTATCCCATTATCACTAAATTGGGCAGGGGAATTTATAGCATTAGCTGGGGTTTTCCAACGATCACCTATTATCGGATTCTTAGGTGCCTCAGGTATTGTATTATCAGCATGTTACAGTATCTTTTTATTCAATCGATTAAGTTTTGGGGCTTATTCACAATATTTAGGTAAAGCAAAAGATGTATCACGACGAGAATTTATGATTTTAATTACATTAATTGCTCCAGCATTTATTTTAGGTATCTTCCCAAATATTATTTTAAATGATTTACATGTAGCCGTAACTGCATTATTATACACTAGTGTGTAAAAAATTACAAAGATATGTTAATAGTTCTTTTAATAATATATTACGTTATTATGCTTTCAACTCCAAACAACAACTACATTATAATGGAGTGTGCCTAGTCGTACACCTTTTCAAGCATTCAATATACTTCCTAAACAATCTTAGTTATATAAAATCTTACTGTAGTAATTATAACAAATCATCTGACTTGTTATAATTTTATAAAATTTAGTATTATTGTTACATTAATTATAATAAATTACGATATAATCCCCTAGATAGTTTAGTATTAGAGTTCTTGTAAACTGAATAGTTTTTTTCTTATTTAAAATGCCACAATTATTACCTTTTTATTTTGTAAATCAAATTAGATTTGCCCTTATTGCACTATTTGTAATTACATATGTAATGTCAGTTTATGTATTACCATATTTTGTACAACTATTAGCAACTCGAGTATATATTACAAAACTCTAAGCTAATTTACTAAATATCCAACTATTCATTGAATGAATTCAAACTATTATTATGACTATAACTTTATAATTGGAATTATTTACAAAAAGTTTTATCATTCTTTTGTAATGCTACTAGAATGTTATTCTACATCCCTTTATTTTTATAAGACATTAACTTATGACAATAATTATATTATACTATTCTATGGTATTACCTATAGTAAAATTTTTATTATAAGTTAATGTAAGATCATAATTGATTGATTTAAAAATCTCTTAGATATTTTGGAGAACCAAATTTAAAAACAGGAATGGAATTTAAATTAATCTTGCTTCCCAAATAATTTAATAATTAAATTATTGTTATCTTTGATCAATATATACTAAATATAATATGTGAAAAAGTTTTTCATATATTATTCTTATATTTACAATCCCCTCATGTTATATAAAACTTAAAATTTATTATATTATAAGAGATAAATTTGTAAATTATAAAGATAGGGGCTATGGTATAAAGGTTATTATGCTTGATTTCTAATCATCGAGATACCAGTTCGAATCTGGTTAGCTCCAATATAATTATATTAAAAATTTTTATTATTAATTTTCTTTTTATAAAATAATAGTTTATAATTTATCAATTAAGTAAACCTAATGTTCTATAAATATTATATTTATATATCATATAAGTAAGTAGGAGAATAAGGAGTTTATCTTTATTCTAATAAAATAAAAAAAAAAACAAGAGTAATATGTCACTTTTTAGTATATAAAAAACATATATCAAGATTATTTTATTAAAAATGAATTTAACAGCACTTAAAAAACAATTCCAACCTTATCCATATCATATGGTTGAAGCATCACCTTGGCCTCTGCTAACATCTTTTGCAGTATTATCAATGATGGCAGGTGCTGTATTATATTTCAACGGTATTGCGTACGGTAGAAATCTATTAGGACTAGGTTTCTTATCTACATTATTCGCATTCATCCTGTGGTTCCGAGATGTTACAACAGAAGGAACATATTTAGGAGATCATACATTAATTGTACAAAAAGGATTAACAATGGGAGTAGCTCTTTTCATTCTATCTGAAACATTCGTATTCCTTTCAGTTTTCTGGGCTTACTTCCATTCATCATTAGCACCTACAGTAGAACTTGGGTCACATTGGCCACCTGCTGGAATTGAAGCATTAAATCCTTTCGCCATTCCTCTACTAAATACAATTCTTCTTCTATCTAGTGGAGCAGCAGTTACATATGCTCACCATGCATTAATTCAAGGAAACCGAGGTGCTACAATTCTAGGTGTAACTATGACATTAGTATTCGCAATTCTATTCACAGCTCTTCAAGGCGTAGAATATGCAAATGCAGGATTCACAATCGCAGATGGAGTATATGGATCATGTTTCTTCTTTGCAACAGGTCTACATGGTGTACATGTTATTGTAGGTACTGCATTCATCGCAGTTGCATTTTATCGAATTATTGCTTACCATTTAACAGATCATCATCACTTAGGTTTTGAATCCAGTATTCTTTACTGGCATTTCGTTGATGTGGTTTGGTTATTTCTTTATGTTTCTATCTATTGGTGGGGATCTTAAAGATATGAAATTATTAGGAATTTTATATCTAACCGTAATCCTAATTACTAGAAGATATCAGAAATTTCAGTTTAAAATTCAAATAGTTTCAATCAAATTATATAGTTTTTATAGTAAATCTCCTTTTCATTTATTTATTCTTCAATTCCTTATTATAATTCCACTTCGTTTTGGCGCATTACCTATGGTATTATCTGATGACATAAATTTAATTAGAGATACTGTAAATCAAGCAACTTTAGTTAATCCGATCGTAAATACGGATACAGATGTAGATATAAATACTCAAAATAATAACGAAAGAGAAGATGATACAAATAGTCCTAAAATTGTAGAAGAATATGGTAAAAATAAAGAAGATCTATCTGTAATTCTAAGACATGACATTCTAGGTACAAGTTACGAAGATCTTGGTATGACAAATGATGAATTTAATGAATATGCTAGAGATCTTCCAGAATATTTAACAACTATAGATCCTATTCTACCTGAAAGATTAAAATTTTTACGTAAATCTCAAGATTATACATGTGCTTTCATAAATGATGTTAAAAATGAATATAAGGTTTATGGTTTTGGATATAGACATGATAATGATATTAAAGGTTACTTTAGAAGTCAAAATAAAAATATTCTTAAAATCTTCTGTGTAGATGAATATTTCAAGAAAGAACAAGAACCTTATCGAAAATGGGCAAGAGAGCGTGAAGCTTATCGAGGAGCTTATTATTGTGCACAAGGAATATATATACAAGAAGCAAACGAGTTAAAAGCAAAAAACCAATATCCTATGATTAAAAAATAAATAAGTTAGGAATTATTTATTTTTAAATTATAACAACAAATTCTATGATAATCCCCGAGCTAAAATTATAATTATTTACTGAAAATTTTAAGTTTAAAAGAAAGACATTATTGTATTAATAGAGGATTAATAGCCAAGCGGTTTAAGGCGCTGTACTTGAAATACAGTTATGTTTAATAACATTCAGAGGTTCGAATCCTCTTTAATCCGTATAAAAATGCTATAAGCAACAATATAAAGAACTATGTTAATTAAACATGTAATAAAACTATTTTAATAGTTAAGTCTTTTTTAAGAAAGAATTTAATGAGTATTTGATTATGGTACATCCATATGGGTATCTAGGTATTTAACACATGCAAGTTGTATGATTAATAAATTAATCATAGCGTATAGGTCAGTAATAATTGGGAAGATACCTAAGAGATCATTTAAATAATGAATATCAAAAGGGAAAGTATTAAATCCGAAATATGTCCCGCTCTTAGAATTGCTCAATTCCTAATAAGTAGTTGGTGAGGTTGTGCTTAACAAGCTTATGATGGGTAATGTAGAATGAGAGTTCTTAACATGACATTGGAAATGAAAAAGTCCAACGTGTCAATTGACGCGCAGCAGTGGAGAATATTGGTCAATGCACTAAAGTGTGAACCAGTGACCTAGATTCGATTTTTAAGACAATTGAAAATCGATAAAAAACTGTAAATGATGATTATAGTTTTATTAGTCCTGTCTAATATCTGTGCCAGCAGAAGCGGTTATACAGAAGGGGCAACCCATTGGAGATTTGAATTGGTGTAAAGGGTACGTAGCTGGTTTTCTTACAAAGAAAACTTGAATTTAATAGGAGTAACTATAATACCTAGAGTAGATCTGATATGTGTTAATACTAGGGGGAGTGCGAAAGGCGAAGGCAAGTTACTAAATATAAATTGACGGTAAGGTACGTAAGTTAGGGCATAGACAGAGATTAGATACCTCTTTATTCCTAACCGTAAACGATGCAAACTACGGATTAGTTTATATAAATTAATCTGTATTATAACTAGTTAAGTTTGCCACCTGTAGAGTATTGTCGCAAGGCTGAAATACAAATAATTAGACGGCTTTAAAGCAAACGGAGTGGAGCATGTTATTTAATTCGATAATCCGCGAAAAATCTTACCACATCTTGCATACAAAAATTTATCCTTAATGGAGTTTTGTACAGGTATTGCATGGTTGTCGTCTGTTAGTGCTCGTGAGGCATAAGGTTAATTCCGTTTAACTAACGCAATCCACTACGCAAATTTATTTACTTTGCGTCATAATAATTTTCGAAAGAAAAAGGTTATAGTGGGCTATGACAAATCCTCATGATCCTGATGTTGTGGGCTATAGACGTGCTACAAGAATATCTAACAATATGAAGCAATCTCGAAAGAAGGAGCTAAACATCAATCGATATTAATTACAAATTGCAGACTGGAACTCGTCTGCATGAAGTAGGAATTTCGAGTAATCGCGAATTAGTATGTCGCGGTGAAGCTAATCTTTAAAGTGTACTAACTGCTCATCACAGGATGATAGATCACTTGTGAGGAAGTGATAGAATTTTATATAATTATATATAGCTTAGGCTCTCTTATTAAGAGTAATATTTATAAAAAATGGTTACGAATTGTAATGATTGATTGTTCTGAAGTTGAAACAGGGTTATGGTAGATGAATCTGCTGTAGTATTATAACTAAAGATAATCCCCGATAGTTTTATAGAATAACTATAAAAACATATATTACACTTATATCTAAATATTTCACTCATTATTATAAGTTATATATTTATTATAATATATATTTTATAATTATAGTATAAGCTATTTATAGTGCTTATTAATTTTAATATAATTTATTTATATTACTTAATTAAAATAAACATTAATCTCCGAATAAACGACGAAAGTCGAAAACTCATTAACATAATGAGCGACCAAAGCCTATATACTAAAAATTTTATTAATGACAAACTTCTTTATTAATTCTCCATTAGAACAATTCGAAGTTCTACCTTTTATTAGTGTTAACGCACCTATTTTTGGAAATTTTAACCTTTCTTTAACTAACTTAGGATTTTATACAATCATTGTTACTTTCTTAGTACTGGGACTACATATTATCGCTAACAATTCATATAAACTTATCCCTAGTAAATGGTCTATTGCATTAGAAAGTGCATACGCTTCAGTACAAGGAATGGTTCGAGATCAAATTGGTGCAAACAATGAAATTTATACACCTTTCATTTATTCACTATTCTTCTTCATTATTATCGCTAACCTTAACGGTAACATTCCTTATGGATTTACTGTAACAACATCTGTTATTGTATCTATTGGATTATCAGTAATGATCTTCATTGGAGTTACAACATTAGGTCTACGAATCCACGGATTACACTTCTTCTCATACTTTATCCCATCTGGAACACCTTTAATTCTAGTTCCAATGCTAGTACTTATTGAATTAATTTCATACATGGCTCGAGCAGTTTCACTAGGGGTTCGACTTTTCGCTAACATGGTAGCTGGTCATACTCTACTAAAAATTCTATCAACATTCTTATATAAACTTTTTACATCAAGTATTCTCGTTGCGGTTTTTACTTTAATCCCGTTTGCTATCTTCGTAGCATTAATCGGGTTAGAACTAGCAGTATCAGTAATTCAAGCGTATGTTTTCTGTGTTTTAACATGTTCTTATATCAAAGATGCTATCAATTTACATTAAAAATAAAAAATAAAATCAGTCAATTTACATTGAAAATGAAAAATAGAATTAATCTATTTACATTAAAAATGAAAAATAGAATTAATTTATTTACATTAAGAATAAAAAATAGAATTAATCTATTTACATTAAGAATAAAAAATAGAATCAGTCAATTTACACTAAAAATGAAAAATAAGTTCAAAAAACTTAAATTAAGTATGAAAAAAAAATTCAAAAAACTTAAATTAAGTATGAAGAAAAAATTCAAAAAATTTAAATTTAGAACGAAGAAAAATTTAAATAATCTTAAATTAAGAATGAAAAATAGAATTATTGATTTTAAATTATCCAGAAAATATAGAACATACATCCTTATTATTATCACTATAGTAATTTTATTTGAATTAGATATTATCGGACTTACAACAATTTACGCTGATGTTGGACCAAACCTTCCTAATTTACATTTAACTTTAAATGCACCTCTTCCTCAAGCTTTCATAACATATCATGGTCCTGGAACAAATATGGTTTATTCAAATATTGAGGCAGATTATAATAGGTTCTTCGGGGCTTATCAGTGGCTCTTCGAGTATAGTAATATCATACTGATGAAATCTCAAGCTTCTATATATATTGTTCAATTTGCTGATGGTATTGAGTATCTACGCTATTATGTTTGTCCTTATTTCGACCAGGAGCAAGGTTTTCATTTTGCACATTTTCTGGTATTAGGATTTCAAGGTCTAATTAGTGATTTATACATTCCAATGTATCATTCTGCCCAAGCATTTATTGAAGGTGCTGCAGCACAAGCAAATCCTTTAGATTTTGCAGATCCACAATTAGAATTTACACAGGAGGGATCTGAAGATATTGCGGAAGCTCAAATTACTAAATTTGTAAAAAACACTTGTGATTTAATGTCACCTCAACCAGATACTTGGCAAACAAATTATTATAATGATCCTGGTTTCAATCCAAATAGAACACAACATCATAATCTATTAACAAACTCAACAAATTATCCTAACCAATAATAATACTATTTATTTAATCCCCAAAATAAAAACTTTATATATATCCTTTATATGTTACGTCTCTTTTAATAATATACATATATTATTTACTTTATAATATTTTACAAATCAATTTGAGTTATTAGATTATAAGTCTAGACATTTGTTATTTACTTACACTTTAGTATGATATAAATTTATAATCTGACAACCTCGCTACAGAAATAAATTACTTTATAAAATTAATCATTCAGTTTATATAAAGTAATAGTTGTTATTTCTTAATATGTCAATAACAAAATTAATACCTGGTAAGTATAAATATATTTAATGTTTTTAATAAGAATATATTAAATCAGTTAATAACAAAAATATCTAATGTTATTAAAATTGAAGGTAGTAATATAATAATACCTAGAGCTAAGGGTAGTATACCATACCTGTAGAATAAAATACTATTAATTGATCGTATCCCCAATATATTGAATATTAAATTACTATATAAATTTATTATGAATAAAATAAATTTAATTAGTTGTCAAATATAATACATAGGTTACATCACTTTTCTTATAGTTTAATATAGCTAAGCTTATTAATGAAAAACGATTGAGTTGAATAAATTATCTAATTTATTCAACTTACAATCGATAGTAAAACCTACTTAAGGAATACTCTTTGTAAACTATAGCTCTTGAATATAACTAAAAAGAGATAATAGGTTATTCGTTATTTTGGGGTTTAATATATTTATTTAAGATTTTTTGAAAAGAATTAAGCTTTAATTCATTTATTGTTTCTGATAGCTTAGTGTTTTTATTGTCCCAAACAGTTATTAATCCTGTAGCAATATTTTATTTCTAACAATAATTTTTTGGTATAATATATAGAGATTACACTGGCATAATATCGAATGCGATTAAAATTGAAGGTACAAGAACGATAAATGCAATGGCTAGGGGCAGCATACCTGTCCAACAGAATACTATTAATTGATCGTAACGTAAACGAGGGAGAGTAGCACGTGTCCACACGAATAAGAAACAGAAAATACATGTTTTTAGACCTAAAATGATACTTTGTAAATTAATGAAACTTTCATTAATAAATAATTCTGTCATATTATAACCTCCTAAGAATAAAATAGCAGATAATGAAGACATTAATACAATAGAACAATACTCTCCGAGGAAGAAGAATACAAAGACTATTCCCGAATGTTCTGTCATGAAACCTGCTACTAATTCTGATTCTGCTTCTGGTAGATCAAAAGGTGTTCGATTTGTTTCTGCTAAAACAGAAATAAAGAAGATAATGAATACAGGTAGTAGAGGAATGATAAACCAAATAGATTCTTGGCTTTCGATGATTGTAGTAAAATTGAATGATCCTGTTAATAGAATTACTGTAAGAATAGCTGAACTTAGAATTAATTCATAAGAAATCATTTGAGCTGTTGATCGAAGAGACCCTAAGAAAGCATATTTAGAGTTAGCAGACCATCCAGCGAATAGTACTCCATAGATACCAATAGAAGAGATAGCTAGAGTATAAAGAATTCCAAGTGAGAAATCAGAAATAGTCATACCAGCTCCGAATGGAATAACAGCCCAACCTAGAAGACTGAAAATTAGTGTAATAACAGGTGCTAAGAAGAATAGGCTTTTAGTTGCATGTTCTGGAATAACTGTTTCTTTAACAACTAATTTAAGAGCATCAGCAAACGGTTGTAATACTCCATAATAACCTACTTTATTAGGCCCAACTCGTCGTTGCATAGATCCCATAACTTTTCGTTCAATAATAGTCATAAAGGCTACAGCTAATAGAATAGGGACTAGTACAATAAGTACTTCTAAAAAGTTTAATAAAATGGTTAACATTGTTATAATTAATAATATTATAATGTATTGAAATAGGTTAACACATTATTAATTTTATATTTAAGATTAGGTATATACCTATAGTTGTTAAATAATTGAATATAATCATAATTATTTATTGGGGAGATAATATATATATTATGATTGTGAATCTAACCATGAAAGGTATTTTTCTAAGCTAGTTGCTTCAATAGCAATAGGCATGACATTTGTTATAGGTATTTATTTAAGATACCACAGTAACTCACGTTACTGATCAGACTATTTCATCAATTAGATTAACTAATTGCTGGGCGCTCGTGTTCGGATTATTGTTTATACTACTCACCGATTAGTCGTTGAACTTTCCTAGATTCTTTCTGTAAATTATATAATTTATAGAAAGTACGATCTAGACTTAGCTGCAGATTATCTATTAATTAATAAATCTTCCTGCAATTCACCCAGTTTTCTATTATGTTTTAAATAGGGGCTCATTTTTTCCTTACCCGTGATATACTCCACATAGTTCTGAACATTGCCCGTAGAATACACCTTCTCGTTGAATAAATACTGATGTTTGGTTAAGTCGCCCTGGAGTACAATCAATTTTTAGTCCAAGAGCTGGTACAGCGAAATCATGAATTACATCAGCTCCTGTTACAACGAATCGAATGTGTGTATCAACTGGTACAACAACTCGGTTATCTACGTCAAGAAGTCGTAGTTGCCCATCTTCTAGATCTGAATCTGGAATCATATATGAATCGAATTCAATTGATTCTCCGTCTTCATTTACGAAATCACTATATTCGTATGACCAGTACCATTGGTGACCAACTGCTTTAATTGTCATTGAAGGTGAAATTACTTCATCCATTAGATAAAGTAATTTGAAAGATGGGAATGCAATTGCGATAAGTACAAAAGCAGGAGTAATAGTCCAAATTAATTCAATAACTGTTCCGTGGTTCATATATTTGTATACAATTGGGTTTTTACTTTGATTGAAGTTCATGATAATTGAACCAATTACCCAAGTTACTCCAATGAAAATAACAACTAGGTAGAAGAAAATAGAGTTGTGTAATTCTGTAATACCTTCATATGTAGGTGTTGCACCATCTTGGAAACTAATTTGCCATGGTTCTGGAGCATCACATCGAATAGGGTTTGTAATTAATGATAATAAAGTAAACATATTTAAAACATAAATTATTATTTCCTTAAATATATATCTAAGTAACATGAATATATTATATTTATAATTATATTAGATATTCTACGAATTAGATAAATTCGTTTTTACTTTAAGTAAAACGTAGAAAAGGTTAAGCATATTATAAAAGCTCAGTTATCATTTGTATTTTGATAAAGATAATTAAGGGATAAGGGAATCGAACCCCTATTCTCATTGTGTAAGAATGATGACTTAAACCGTTAGTCTAATCCCTCGCTTTTGTTTTATAGTAAATTAATAATAATATATTCTATTATTATTACTTATAGTATAATTATACTTCCTATAAAAAGTTTAATATAAAACAAAAATTTATAATACTGGGGCGGATGGAATCGAACCACCCCCATTGATTTTGGAAATCAATATACTAACCTCTATACTACGCCCCATTGGGAGAGCTCATAGGGAATTGAACCCTAATCTCAGAATTTGCAATTCCAATCCAAAAAGCCATTTGTGAGCTCTGCAGGCAAATGTTAATAATTATTAACATTTACCTTGGGTAATATGATAGGTGTAAATAAATAAGTAAATTAGTATCACTAAGCTAACACATCTTACAATGCTTATACATGTGACCCATCTAGAGATAGTCTATCTCTTACCTTGCGTTATTACGCATTATAATCTCCTTTAGTAGACTTCAATAGCTTATATGCTTTCAGCTTTTATTCTTAACGTTTGTAGCTACCCAACTGTGCCAATTTTTATATCAACAATTGGTACACCAGAGAAACGCAGATTCTGGTCCTTTCGTACTAAAAACCCATCTAAATTTGATTATTTCTTGAAGTGGAAGATAGGAACCATACTGACTCACGTCGTATTGACATTCCATTATTGTCAGTTCTTTAACACTGACACAGTGATTCACACCACTGATTAGACTATTTCTTCAATCAACTATGAAATCAATTGCTGGGCGCTCGTGTTCGGATTATTGTTTACATTACTCACCGATTAGTCGTTGAACGTTTCTTTATTTATTGAATGCTAATAAAGATTTCGCTGCAGATTATCTGTCATATAACAGATGTTCCTGCAATTCACCCAGTGTTCTATATTTTTTATAGGGGCTCATTTATATTCATGCGAGTAATTAACCCAACTCGCGTACCTTTTTAATCTGCGAACAGCAGAACCCTTCTTAGCTGATACACCAAGAGGATAAGGTGAGTCGACATCGAGGTGGCAAACAGCTCTGACAATATGAACTCTCGAGAGCTATTACCCTGTTATCCCTAGCGTAACTTTTATTTCTTGAGCGATGGTCTTTCCATAAAGAACCACCGGATCACTAAGTCCTACTTACGTACCTGCTCGACTTATCAGTCTAACAGTTAAGCATGTTTTTACCTTTACATTTGATTTTGTTCTACATAACAAATTAGTATCCATCTAATCTAAACATACCTTTTGAAGTCCTCCGATACTCTATTGGAGGAAACCGTCCCAGTTAAACTACCCGCCAGCCACTTTTTCCTTACAAGGGATTAGTTTCTCTTCATTAAGCCAATAAGGGTGTTTCATTGACGTCTAACGACTCCCCTTTACTCTACACTTGTACTTGGATTCGAAACGATAACTGGTTGTAGTGAAGCTGCATAGGGTCTTCCCGTCTACCCACTTCTAAACCGCATCTTCACGGCTAATTCAATTTCACTGAGATACTGTATGAGACAGCTGAAGCATCATTACTCTATTCATGCAGGACCGCATTTAACGGCCAAGGAATTTCGCTCATTTATGTTAGCTTACACTTTCATGTAAGATCGGACTATATCTTAATTTTACTAATAATAAATGTTAGTAAAATTTCTCTCGTGTAGTCTCTGAGGATCCTACTTTAGATTGGTAATTGAAGAAATTAGATAATTTCTTCAAACCAATCAATTTGGTTTCCTGCTGATTGCCCATTTAATATCTACAAAGATTGTCACTCTTCATCATAAGATTTTCATCTGCGAGTACTTTGAGCTTTAGGGTGTTCCAGCATATAGAGAGATGCACACCATTTCGTATGATGTTTTACGAAAATATTTGGTGAGAGCAGAGAACAAATAAATAACAATTTAAGATCATGCAGAACCGCATGATAATTATTTTTAATTTCGCTACTGTTAAAATCCTTATAGTTAAGACTGTCATTGATCAGAGGTTCTATAAATATCCTTTTGGTACCTATATTATACTCTAGACATCGGACAAGATTCAGCACCTATACAATGTTGTTAAACATAGCAGATGCCTGTGTTTTTGGTAAACAGTTGTGCTTCACGATTATGTGACACCTTACGGTCGTCCTTATTATCAAGTGTACGGACGCATTTTGCCGAGTTCCTTATACAGTATTATCTCTACGCCTTAGTATTCTCTACCTACGAACCTGTGTCGGTTTAGGGTACGGTGAAATGCAGTAAAATACAATAATAAATACCACAACTTTTGAATACAATATAAATATCGCCTTTCCAAAACAATATAAATACCACATTCTCAGATACAATATAAATATTAATATTTTCTATTAATTTTTATTTCTTGGTCAAAGACTTTCTACTAGACACTCATCAATTGCCAGCATTGGCTTGCAACCTTAGAGACCGTTTTAACTCAAAGCTGTTTAACATTTCTTTGAAACCCTTTCGTATTCGGCGAGAAGTATTATAACTTCTTTCTACGTTACTCATGTTAGCATAATCTCTTCAGATCTGTCCAAATAATGAAACACTATTCTTCATCCATACTGAATGCTCGACTACCCTTATAAATCTCTAAGAACCAGGGGACTAACGATACTTCATACTTCTATAGAATCTTTCGAAAACAATATTTGTATTTTTCTTGTTAGCTCTTTGAACGAAGATAAATATAGACATAGTTTCGGTAGATGATCTAGACCCGTTAATCTTCGGTGCAGCGTTTCATTAGACTACTAAGTTGTTACACTTTCATTAAAAGATAGCAACTTCCAAGCTAACTTTATAGTTGTATGAGAACCACCACTGCCTTAATTTCACTTAATCATCATTTTGGGACCTTATTCTATGTTCACGGCTGTTTCCGTCTCGACTACCCACCTTATCATGAGTAGTCTGAAATTTCCTGCATCAATTTATGTTGTTCCGAGGTTAATTACCAATGATAGAGTTTTAACAACCCCCCAATTAAACTTTATTCCAAAGGAACTTAGTATAGTAATCAGTGCTGTACCCGCATAAATCTATATCAGAAAGTCATACCTAAATATGTTTCGTCGAGTACCAGCTATATCGCGGTCAGATTGGCCTTTCACCGACAATCCACAACTCATTGGACAATACTGCAACATTGACCCATTCGATCTATTTACTAATCTGGTCATGGATAGATCACCGCGTTTCGGGTCTGAAGATAGTAACTATTTACCGCGCATATAAATGCCAGTTGCTTTCGCTAGGGTTATTAACCTTGCTACTATCATCAACTCGCTAACCCATTATACAAAAGGTACATTATTACATTCTTTCGAATTACTCCTAGAGAATTGCTTTAATTGCTTATATGATTGCTAATTCAGGTTTTATTTCAAATTGGTGTCATCGACATTCTTTTCACCTTTCGCTCACGCTACTTTACACTATCGCTAAACATTTATACTTAGCCTTTGAGGATGGTTCCCCAATATCAAGTTAAATGTTTAATTAAACATTTAATTTATACTTAATTATTACAGCAGATTTTCTTCTACCTTAATTGATATTTCTACTTAATTTATCATATACAGGGCTTTCACCTTCTACGGATTTCCTTTTCCACGGAATTTTATGATAAATTAATGCTTTCGGCTAGTCCATTTTCGCTCACCACTACTTATGGAGTCTCGGTTGATTTCCTTTCCTGCAGTTACTTAGATGTTTCAGTTCACTGCGTTTATAATTTTTGGTTTTCCTTAGGAACGTTGTTAATATAGCTGTTATTATAACTTTAGGTGTTTCCACCTCCTTTAAATAAATGTTTGCTAGGCATCCTTAACAATCACTTTGATTATTTACACCTAAATATCCATATTATGTCATACTTATAATGATAAATTACATCATAAAAGATATATATATATATGAATTAAGGGGAATAAAAATATTAAATTAGTTTTTGATTAATCCATACTTTAACTGTAAAAGCACCAAGTTTATTTTTTTCTGTGTATGATCCAAAATCTATTAATGATTTATTATCTGAAGTGAATAATCCAATTTTTCCTATGAATGTTGTTTTTCGTGGTCGCACTCGTTCAGTAATTAATCGTCCAGAAATTTCAATTTTTACCCCTAGAATATATGAAGGTAATTTATATTTTAATAAATTTTTTGATTCCATATTTTCAAGAATTGGACTTTTATTTAAAATCATTCTTTTTATTCGCCGAGAATTATATTTTTTAGCATTAATAGCAATGTATTTAGCTAAAATAGTTCTATCAAGATAAGGGTAATGTAACTTAACGAATCGTAATTCGACAAATCGTCCAAAAACTTTAGTTAAAAGATCTCCTAAATTATTAATAGTATTATTATTTAATGCTAAATTTTTAAATTGTCGGGTTTTAGTTTTAAAATTTTTAAATCGTAAGTTTTTATATTTTTTTTGTTTAGGTCTAGCTACTGGAACAAAGTAAAAAAGATTAATAATTACTTTATCTCTTGTAATATTATAAAATGGTTCACTTGAGATAGCATTAATAGGTGAAAAGAAGTAATCAATAATTTTTGTAGCAATCCGTTGTGCATTTAACATATCAATACTTCCTCCTTTCTGACCTTGATTAAAACTATAGTTTATTGATAATGTTTTACCTCTTGTCAGATAACTATTATCTAATTTTTGTGTCATTAAGTTTTTGATTTTTATTTAGTTATTAATAATGTGTTTGACCTTATCTATAGATAGTAATATTATAATAATAATATAATATATTTATATAACGTTATCATTAAACGGTTATTTATAATTACAAAGTAGCTGAAAAAAGGGATCGAACCTTTGTTATGTCGTTATGAGTGACATGTTTTAACCAATTAAACTATTTCAGCTTAGACTTTAAGTTTTAAATAGGCCAAGTTCTGTTATAAGCTGATTAATCTATTTTAAATAAATCTGACATAGGAATATTTAATAATATATATACTGAATTAGTTATACTATTTTTTATGTTTATAATATTGCCACAGTTTTCACTCTTTATAATATGTCAATCTTGACTTTAGACCTTCCTTATTGTAAAAACAATTCAGCTTTATAAAACTTAAAGTCTTAAAAGGGTAAAACCACAGAATCGAACTGTGCTACCTCCAACCACAATGGAGTATTCTACCACTAAATTAGTCCTACCTTTTCTATTAATATTAACTAATTAATAATTAATTTCCTTATATAATAATCTATTTACCAGAATATTGTTTATATTTTATCATTGGAGTAATAGAATCTTTAAATAAAAGAACCTTTATTTATTATAATACTAAGATAGTGCCATAAATACAAATAATTATAATTAACACCTTATTCTCCTCGAAGAGATAGTAAGGTTTGAATTATTTTATAGTTTCATTTTAATATTATGAGTATAATACTAGAAAAGAAACCATTAATACGAAAAGCATGAGCTATTTAAATTATTAATAATCTAAAATCCTTCTTTTACTTAGTAAAAATTATTAAATAATCTACTATAATTCTACAGGATATGTTTTAATAATATAAAGTATTTTGTTTTCCTTAATACAATTTTATTCTCTCTCATTCTATATAAATATATTATAAGTGTGGGTATAATAATAAGAAAGAAACCCTTAATAAATTATTTGTCAACAGTGATTAAATAAGTTTTTCGGAATAAGAGACGGTTAGATCTAGCATACTTAGAAATATCCCCATCATTTGTATCTAAAACTTTAGCAGCTAAAGCTTTTCGATATGAATGATATGTTAATTTCTATCTGTGAAAATATTTAAAACCTTTACTATAAATCCTGGATTAGGTAAAATTTTATGATTTAAACCAATACTACTTGTCTTAGCCTTAGTAACTCTAGTTTGTGTTTTACCCTAAAAAGTATTATTTTCACCTATTTGAGGAATACACATTTCTCTACGTACTTTATCTAATCCAGGTTTTCATATCATTCCACCTGAGATTTTTTTGATGTCTTTTATATTTGTAACCTATTGAGGTACTTGCAATTTTTAATATATTATATCCTAGGCTATGTTCGTTAATCCAGGCTAATATTATTTCCACTCTATTTAAGGGAGTAGTTAATTTTAAAATTAGGATAGTGAAATTTTAGATACCATATTTTTAAGTGCTTTAACAATTGTCAAGGTTTTTACTATTAAGGTATGCAGGTTGGCTATAATCTCGAACTCGATTATATAGATTAACCCTGCTTCCAATGTAAATTTACCATTTTTATTAACCAAGGGACATATGTCTACTTATATTAACATAAATTATTTTAGTCTGAGTTCAATTGTTAGATATGAAACTAAATAAAGCTTTAGATTTAAATAGATTTAAGTTTTTATTATTTTCGATTAGTCTATATGATACAAAGTTTTCAAGATAGACATCTGCAGATAGTTGGTTACAGATAAATCAGTTAATTTATTCAACTAAATTAGGTTAAGATGGGGTATGATCGACATACCCCTCCCCTCATGCTCCCACATGTTTCCGAATGATTTTGAGTTAACTTGAACTATGAATATAGAACTAGGAAAGAAACCATTAATGCGAAAAGCCCTGTAGCTTCTGCTAGAGCGAAACCAAGAATTGCATATGTGAATAGTTGTCCTCGTAATGCAGGGTTTCGAGCTGTTGATGCAATTAATGATGAGAATACTGAACCAATTCCAATTCCAGCTCCTGTTAATCCAATAGCAGCTAATCCTGCTCCGATGTATTTTGCAGCTTGTAACATAATTTATTATAATAAACTAATAGATAAAACTTTATTTCTGTTTTTAACTACACATAAATAGATTTAGTTAAATAAACTAATGTAGTTATTTAACCAAGCTTATATCTAAAATAAGATATTCCATAAGCCGGAAAGAACAGGATTCGAACCTGTAAGAATTACTAATTCGCTCAGTTAGCAACCAAGACCACCTCGCCTATAGTTGTGTCTTTCCTATTTAGGCATAGCTAGAATGAGAACAGTTGGGATCGAACCAACGACACACTGATTAAAAGTCAGCTACTCTACCAACTGAGTTATGCTCTCTTTAATCAACTGACTTCCCGCGACTCGAACGCAGAACCGACCCACCAAAAAGGCCTGAGTTGCCATTACTCCAGAAGTCATTTATTTATGTCTAAGCTGATGTCATTTAGTATATTTTTAATTTTAAAAGCCAAGTCTGAAATCCAGAATAGAACGGTTAAATTTACTTGCTTATAGTTTTATAATAGTAAATCAAAGGGGGAATTTAAAAGAAGTTCAATATTACAATATTCTATTTTATATATATATCTTATTTATTGCATGTTATTCTAAATGTTTCTATAAGGAGTAACCCTCCGTATTAACGAATCTCCCTGTAGGGAGATTTGTTAATAATTTATACATAGTTTTGTTAAAATCTAAAAATTTCATTAATGTATAGTTTGCTAAACCTTATTTTTATAGATATTTTTACTAGATTATAATTTAATTGTAGATGTTTAGTTTAGATTGAAACAACAATCAAAGAATCCAGAAGGCTTAAATTATAGAAGAATCAATATAATGATTTCTTATAATTTATTTGTGTATATATGGCATTCTTGTTTTCTGATATCTAGTATTATCTTAATAAAATATCATATAATATGATATCTTTATTTTTAAATAAATTTAATCCCAATGATTCAATTTATGAATGTCTTTTATAGGTTTAAATGAATTACTTCTATAATTCCTTCTATTATGATAATTTATATATCATAAAATTTTTGATTTTTTTAATTATTAATAATGTGTTTGACCTTATTTATAGATAGTGATATTATTATAATAATTTATATTACAATATTATTAAATGGTTATTTATTTCAAAATGTACCGAAAACTGGAATCGAACCAATGACCTAAATTTACAAGATTTATGTTATACCACTTAACTATTCCGGTTTTAATATATATTATATATATTAAATTCTTATATGTATATATCTTCCACTTAAATTTATAAGATTTATGTTATGCTATTTAACTATGTCAGCTAATTTATTAGATATTTAAGTTATCAATATTATATAGTTATTAAGGGGGATTAAAATTATAACTATAATCAAACGTGATTAATATATCTAATAATTATTTTTAATTTTATTTAATATTATAACAATATTTTATAATTAGTCTCCATATAAAATATATATATTATTAGCACCAACCGGATTCGAACCGGCGTTTCTTAAGTGAAGGCTAAGAGTATTAACCAATTATACGATGGCGCCTAGATTTAATTTATAAATTTAAGGAATTACTAATTTTTATTTAACAAGTTTAGTAAGATAATTTATTTTGTAATGAAAAGAATTTTATTTTATTAATAAAAATTAATAAGCTCTTATCCTTATAATCAAACCTTATTACGGATAATTTAAAATTAAAAATTTCTCTATAATTTTAAAGATTTAATCATAAATCTAACATTGGGGAATTTTATTAACAAGTTTTTTAATAAAAAATCTTTAGTACTAAAAATATAATCTCGATATAAGTCTCTAAATATCCCTTACAAAATTTGTCATTAGTTAGTTTACAATAAATCCTTCTTATTTATTAAAATAAATTTATAAAATTTAATTAGATTTTGTAATATAATTAAATTATTAACATTAGTGCCAATTTTGAATTATCTTAGCTAAACACATAATATAACGCGAAAAAGGGACTCGAACCTCTTAACTTCAGCTCATGAGGCTGATATGTTGCCGTTACACCACTTCGCGTTTAATTTTTATTAATACAAGCAGAGAGACTCGAACTCTCAAGCCGTTTAAGGCGTCTTTTCTTAAGAAAGATTCGTTTACCGATTCCGACATGCTTGTTTATTATAAATTATTCCTTCTTTTAATAAATTTATCTTTGATATAAATTTATTCTTTAAAACTTACTATATTTTTTCTTCACATCTTTCTTAAAATGTATTCCAATAATTCTATCTTATTCTCCTTTGTTATTAGTTATATTAAAAAAGGTCATTTTATAAATAATGGTATATATTTTCTTCTGTTAGTAAATTTTTATAAAACTATGATATGGTGGTATAGGGGGAATTATTTGTTATTAACTGATCGTAAACATAATACAATAGGTCCTAACATAGCAAGTAGAAGAATTACACTTGCAAGTAATAACCATAATGAACCGTATGTATATAATCCTTGACCGATAGATTCAATTTGTAAGAAATTAGTAAATGTTTCATCTGCACCTGCTTCTGTGAATGTCATATGTACTCCTCCTCCAATAGATGAACTATCAATTCCTAGGAATAATCCGTTTAAATAGTTGAATAAACCTAAAGGTAATCCACCTGCTTCTTTATATGAAGAAGGGATTAATGATAGAATTTCGAAGAAGAATAGTGATCCTACAATAAAACCCAATGGAAGGTTTTTAGTGTATTCTCGACCTACAGAAACGATTTCAGTTAATTGAATATTTAACATCATAACTACGAATAGGAATAGAATTGCGATAGCTCCTACATATACAATTAGGTATGAAATACCTACGAATCCTACACCTAATAGTAATAAGTATCCTGCTGCGTTTACAAAAACAGAAATTAGGAATAATACAGAAATAACAGGATTTTTAGATGTAATAACTAAAACTCCAGATAATACAGCACCAAATGCTAATAAGTCTAATAGAAATGTATTCATTTAATATTTTTATTATATGGTTACGTTAAATTTAACGTACTTCTTAACTTAGAAGTTAAAAACCGTTAAACAAGAGATCGAGTAAAAACTGCCTCGAGTTGACTTTTATGTCTAAATAGTCGCCAAAAAGAATCGAACTTTTTTCTTGATATTAACAGTATCCTGCTCTACCAATGAGCTATGGCAACTTTAATCTATTTTCTTTTATAGATTAAAATTAAATTAATAATAATTGTTATCAGATGAGTAGGACTCGAACCTACAACCTCCTATACCCAAAATAGGCATCCTGCCATTTGGACTTCCATCTGCTTGTGTTTCTTTTATATGAAGAATATTTTCTTGGTATATATATATACGTATAATAGGCGATTATAATATTTTAATAAATTATGATTTTTTATCTGTAGCAATATCCATTAATGTGTTTTCAATTACTCCAATTACTAGAAGAAGTACTACGAATCAACCGAAGTAAATACCTGTAGCAATCATTCCAAAGCCCCCCCCCCCTACCATTTAATCAATTATGAGTTAAAGGGGTTCTCTAGCACATCTGAATAAGATAAGATGAAAGATAAAATATCATTGGAAATTAAGAGAGAGATAAGAAGAGTAGACCATAATCATAAATCGAAAAAGGAGATTATCTACGAAAAATTAGAGAAAAGACTAGACTATAATTATAAATTAAAAAAGAGCTAGGTATAGGAATAAAAATATAGTATGGCATAAGATGCTATGGTAAATAAACTAAATACTAAATGAATAAAATGGATTAATATAAAATAAATTAGGATAAATAATATGAAAGGAAAAGAAATGAAAAAAATTGAAAAGATTTCGAGAAATCTTTTCATAGGTCATTTCTATTCTATTGGCATTTATGTTACTAAAACTAACTACTAATTCTCCCCTTCCCTTCCCCCTAGGTCGTCGAAAATAGGGTTGGGGAATCTTATTTAAATTCATGTTATATTTCTCTTATAGAGATACAATTATAATATGTGAGTAAAAATATTTAATGAATTTTGCTATTCTTTTACCGCAATTGTCATTGTTAAAAGGTTTCTAAATCATTTTCTATGACTTAATTTTAGTTTTCTTAGTGATAAATCGGCTTCTTTGCCTTGTAAGTCTCTTTCTGTTAATAATACTTTATTTTCTCTAGTTCTTAGTCGAGTTTTTATATCCTTTAATTCTTGTTCTAATAATGTATTACTTTACTATCTGAATATTCTTCATTTCTATCTGTTAATTCCGCAACTGTGTAAGATAATTCTTCAATTTTAACATTTAATTGATCATTTTCATTTAAAACTTCATTTAGTTCTCTTTCTGCCTTTTCCGACATTTCTTTATATGTTACAATTTCTTTATTTAAATTTTTGATAGTCATGGTATTAAATAATTTTACTCTTTGCCTAAAACAAATAATCCGTTTATTATTGTGGCATAAATAATGTTACATTTTTATAAGGGGCTGTTGTTGCGGGAGGATACTTTTTCATAAGTATCCTTCTTTTATATTATTATATATGATAATAATGTGTAGTGGATTATCATATATTGTGGGGAATTAACTATGTTAATATTGAATAATTAATCAATTTTTGATTAATTAGGGAGTCCTCCCAAATTTTAATTTGAGCATCCTCGTATTTGATTGCGGATAAAAGTGTTTCTGTATTGTCTTTACCTCTAAAATGAGAAAGATTTATTTATTAAATAATTTTCTTTATCAGATTGTTGACTTTTAGTAGGAAATTTGACTAAGTATCTATTCCCTTTAGTATTAATAAAGTATTCACCTGATTTATTATTACGACTTTTATGAACAAACAGATTTATTCCATGATCTAACCAATATTGTAAAGGAAAATCACGATTAGTGTTATAAGAATAAATTAGTTCTAAGATTTTAATTAAACCATAATATGTTAAGTGTACATTTTGTTCCATTAAGAAACAAACTCATGCAATTAATTCATATCTTTCATATTTCTAATAGGAATATTTAGAATATGAAGCAATTAAAGGTAATACATGATTAATTAAATTTAATGGACCTTCTAAAACAAGCATAAAGTTATTTTTAGTTGAGCTTTTGATAATCCTGCTTCTGATATTTACAGATGTAAGATATGATTTATTGAGTTCATTAGTCTATCCTTCATAGGAGTAATTCTTTGAGTTAATGAGATTAGAGGAATAATACCTAAAGTTAAGCTTTTATATGTCCGTAATCGAATCATTAGGGAACTGTCCCCCTAACAGAAAACCGATAAAGAAATCTAAATTAATAGGAGTTGTATTAATAGGGAAAGTAGGCAATCTTACATCAATTATAGGAAAGTTAAATAGTTTAAAACAATCTCTTAAGGTAGTTGCAACAATAGTACTAAAATGATATAAACTGTAAACTAGGAGAATAGCTTATGTTAAAGAACTATTATTCCCGTTTAATAATAATTCTTGAATATATGCCACTTTTTTAAATCTTAAGTTCTTTCTTCCATAACACATATTGAAATAAGGAATAAGAACGTTTATAATATAATTCCAACTTTAACTAGTTAAAGTGATAATTAAAGTTCCATTAGGTGTTTGTGATAATCGTAAATTAGCTTTTTGGACCTAGAATGTCTCATAGAGCTAAAAAGAATTCTAAACTTTCAGGACTATATCTTTGTCCTAGTGAAAAAACAGGAAGAAATTTTGTACCCTTAATTCGACACGATATATCCTTATGCTTGAAAGAATCCATTAGCAACAGATCGGAAAATATGTAGATGCATATCAAAAGGTCGTTCATAAGATTCTATAGAATTTTTAATCCTTTTTTAGCTTTATTTAATTCAGAATTTGAAGATGATTTTGAATTAGCTATAGTTGAATTATGTCCTACACTACCTAGTCGATTATTAAAAGGATTATTTTACCTTGAGAAGAAATTCCCTGGGGATTATGAGTTTTGGTTTTTGTTCCCTGTATCTGTATTGTCTGTAGCAATATCCATTAATGTGTTTTCAATTACTCCAATTACTGGAAGAAGTACTACGAACCAACCGAAGTAAATACCTGTAGCAATCATTCCAATCGTGATGTAAGGTTCTTCTGCGTGTTGTGATCCTAAATACATTAATAAGAAGAAATCTGTTACGAATACCCAGAATGAAAATCGCATTAGAGGACGGAATTGACTTCCTCGTACTCGTGATGTATCTAAGATAGGCATAGCTAGAAGAATTAGAAGTGATGCTAGCATAGCAATAACCCCAAGTAATTTATTAGGAATAGATCGAAGAATTGCATAGTAAGGCAGTAGATACCATTCTGGAACAATTGATGGAGGTGTTTGCATAGGATTAGCTGGAATATAGTTATCACTGTGTCCCATTACGTTAGGTAGATAGAATACAATAATAGCCATTGCTAAGAAGAATAAGAAGATTGTAATTAAATCTTTGAACATGTAATATGGATGCATTGGAATTCGATCAGCATTTGAGCTAATTCCTAATGGGTTACTACTTCCGTTAACATGTAATGTCATTAAATGTAGAATAGCTAATGCAGCTAGGATGAAAGGTAGTAGGTAATGTAATGAGAAGAATCGATTTAATGTAGCATTGTTAACTGAGAAACCACCCCAAACGACATATTTATTTAATTTATTATTTAATAAATTTGCTTATTATTGCTAATAAGATTAGACTATGTCATCATCTATATAGTGTATAGATGTTGGGCGCTCGTGTTCAGATTATTGTTAGTACTACTCACTGATTAGTCGTTGAACTTTCTTAAACTTATTTATATACTGGTTTAAGCTTAGCTGCAAATTGTTTTATACTAGAGGTGGTATTTATGTATAAAATTTTCTTGCAATTCACCCAATTTTACTTATTAAGTTTCCTTAATAGACAACTCTTTATCCTTTAATTATTTGCTTTCTCTTGTAGTTCAAGTTACTTTAATGTAACCATCACCATCCACTAACCCAATGAACTTAGCCATGAACCTTGGTGTAATATTTTTGTATACTTGTTTATCTTCTAAGGTACAAGCTTTTTTATTACGTAATGCTTTAGTATTTACTACCCCAATAGTAGGTATGTATTCTTTTTCAGTATTATTACTTAAACTGAAAAAGATAAAAAGGACAAGGAAAAGGATATGTTTGAATTGTACGAAATCTTGTCCAATCCATGGAATAGCTGAAAGCATGTTAGTAATTACAGTAGCTCCCCATAGAGACATTTGTCCATATGGAAGTACATACAACTTCCCCTACTATTGAAATATTATATAATATATCAGCATCAATAGAGGCTGTACTTAATCAACTTACCTATCCCAGAATAATCTTTTCTGGTAAGCATCATCTTAAGCCTTGAAGATCCTAAGATCTGGAAGTCCGACTGTACATTAAATACCTTTTCAGGTACCTACGAATGACCCAGTCTGTAGCGATCGTATATACAACCGACGGTCTAGAAAGCTGAGATTTTCTTTAACCGTTTTCATTCGTATTGCCAAAAAATTATAAACTTTTAACTAAAATGTTAATAATTATTTATTTTCAATACCCCTGTCAGGGTATTCTACTCCTCTTTTTTATATAAATTGTTATCTGTAAAATAATATTACAAATAGAGGTAATTAAGTAGGACTATAATATAGAAATTAGAATTTTATGAATTCGCAGCAGAATCTAGCACTTTAACATGCCAATTTTTTTTTACAACACCGTCTTTAGCTAAAGCTCGACGAATAGTTTTTTCGCTACAATTTAGAAAATCTGATACAACTGGTAAAGTACGTAGAGTTAGTGATAACACTATTCCACCATCAGGCGATGCGAAAGAAGTCCCATCCATACGGGTAACTAAATATAATTGTGCTTTTGCTGATTTAGCTGAAATTTTAGCTCGAGTTTCATCCGACACCGTAGCTCGTAATAATGCCCCAGTTTGGATCTTTTCAATAGTTCTCGATGATAAAGTTTTACCACGATTAAGTGCTCCAATAGCTTCACGCCGTTCTGATGAGTAATTAAGTCGCATTTTAATTTTAGTTGCATCTGTATGTTTTACACCAAATGTATTTCCTGCTTGAGGTGCGATGTTGTATACAGGTTTAAGTATTGCTAAATAATGGTCTTCACGAGCAAGAAGGTTTTTGTTATCTTCTTCGTTAGTAACAGTTTTAACTGTTTCTGCTACTACAAAAGCAAAATTGGATAGACCTTATTTATTTACTGCTGCCCATACTAATGGGCTTCCGGTTCCTCTAAATAAATGTTTATGGAAACGGTTACCCATTCGACCCACAATAGCACTACCTACATATATTTTTCCTGTTACTAGATTGACAATGATATAAATACCCCCAATAAGTTTAATCGATTTTTGAATTTCTGTTTTAATCCCTGGTTTATCTAAATTTTCCCATACCGCGACAGGTCTGATATTGTTTTTAGTTAAAATTGTTTGTAATTGTGTAGAAGCTGTAAGTGATAATATACTAAGTGTGAGTGTATGAGGTTGATATTCAATGATATCTATATCTAACCATGTTAGGCTATATGAATAACCTAGGAAAGCTGTACCCATCATTAGAACTAGAATAATAACTCCAATTGACCATGGCATAATTCGAGGAGATTTGTATGAACCGTAGTACATCCCTCGACCAATGTGCAGGTATACGAAAATGAAGAAGAATGAAGCACCGTTAGCATGAAGATATCGGATTAACCATCCATAGTTAACATCCCGCATAATCATTTATATTGTGAAATGAAGGCTATGTTTTAGGTGAAGAATAAAAAAGCAAATCGTCCTAAGTAAAGTTTACCTGTGTCAATATTCCGTTTAATTCTTGATGATGTTCGAGGTTTATTAATCGCAGTTAAAGCATCTCTATATGAATAAAAAGGTGAACCTTCAATAAGCTTATGATTATCATATACGTAGACAGTTCGATTAGTTACTAATCGAGAAGATCTTTGTGCAAGATGTGTATGAGTTATTGAAGGTGTTACTCTAATAGGTAAAACTAAGTTAAGAACTCTTAAAATACTCTCAATTGATGGAGATTGAACTACTAAAGGATTAGTACTATATCGAGCATCATTAATATAATTTATAATTCTCATAACTAATCTTCGTCCTTCTTTAAGATAAAAATATCCTATTTTATGAAGGTAAAGAGCTAGTCCCCAATATCAAAAATCTACTCCTTTTCGTGTTTGAAAAGGCATATTGATTAAGAAGAATAATAAATTATCAAATAAGCTATCTACATTATTAATTGATAATGTAGATACAGAAGTTTTTTTATTTACACTTTGACTTACATGAACATGAGTGTTATCTGATGTAGTATTAAAACCATTTGGTAAGTTATTTAAAAATTCTTTAGTTCTATTTATTAAAGAAATACTTCGAATATGTTGTCTTACTTGAAAATATGGACTCATATTTTTAATACCAAAGGTACCTTCTCCTTCAATAAATCCTAGCAACCAATAAGGAGTAATAATCATAGATGGCATTAATTTGTAATTGTAGAATGTTCGTGTAGAATTCATACCTTCAATTAAATTTAATGCCCAAGATAATTCTGTAGTAGCTAATTTAGCTTTATTGTTAGTTAAATAAATTGTTGCTGATTTGAAATCTAAGTAATCTAACCATTTGCTTGTTAACAATTTATACTGATCTAATAACGGAAATAATACATTTATTAAAACAGATAAGTCGGTCAATTTATACATACAACTAGTTTTATTTACAGTGACTGTACCTCTTCCTAAAAAATTTTGAATTTTATATAGAATCTTAACATCATC